>KZ808490.1:138975-157940 GCA_000696205.2 Oncopeltus fasciatus | reverse complement strand
GAGAAGCGAAAAATGTCGTCTGTAAAAAATTATATATGTTTCTACACACTCTAGTAACTGCAATTATTAAAATTAACAAAATAAAATTCATTAGTAACTAAAATCGATCTTGGGGAAGTGAGGATAAGGTGAATAAATTCGTAATTATTATTCTTACGAAAAAATATGCTTGGATAATAGATGTAAAAATATTTATACGGGAAATTAGTTTTTAATACTAATAATATAAATTAAAAAAAAAATTTATTTCACTGCAATTTTCGACGCATCTTTCGCCTTTTGTCAAAACATTTCTTTAATATTTAGTGTTTGTATCAGTGAGAAATAAAGTATCTTTTAATTTAGTTAAAATGGAAAACCTATTGAAAATAAAATAAATCTATTTGTTTAGTTAAAAAAAGGCGCTTAAAACAGCAATGGCTTAAGAAAAGTTGTATTTTAATAGAGATACACGCAAATGTTCTTAATTTTGTGTAAAGTTCCAAACCAGATGGTATAGTCTCAGTGTTAAAACACATAGTTCTGTTACTATAACAATAGCTTATTAATAATAAGTATAAAAATCAAAGAAAATAATAATTTTTCACCTGTTAACATATTTAATATTGAACATTTTTTGGTGAAAAATAAATAATTATTTCGATAAAGTTTGCAAGGAACATTTCTATCAACACCCAAATGTCTTTTTGATATGTTATTTGATGAAGGGTAGCATCTCTCACTCAAGATGAAATTTATGCTCTTAAGAACGTTAGATATTTGGCATTCATGAGCATTCACCCATCTACTGTCGATCCCTATCGGAGAGATCTTGAAATCAATCTCTATCATTTATCAACAGGTCTTGCTCGTCAACACATGACTCACACTAAGCAAAGCAAAAAAAAAAAAAAAAAGAAAAAAAAGACAATTATTTAGCACCATAAATTTATAAAATCACATTTTGGGTAATTTTTTAAGTTTAAAGCATATATATATATATATACACATACGTACATTGTAATCAAGATCAGGTGGGATAGAAAGTGCAGTTCACTCACAAAAAAAATCACAAGGAGTATAATTTTCGCGGGGATCTCTCGCCCTTCGTCGGTGAGGAGTAAAGAGTCTATCTCTCAGACAGTCTGTCTCTCTTCACTCTTGACCGTCTCTCTTCACTCCTCATAGACGAAGGGTGAGGGATCCCCGAAAACTTTACTCCTTATGATTTTTTTCTTTTTGTGTATGTACTGCACTCTCTATCGCACCTGTTCTTGATGACTATATATTGCAGCCGCGAGTGTTTCATTTTCTATACATATATATATTTGAGGTATGTTATTCATGTTTACAGGGGATCGAATTCCATTGGTGAATGGGAGAACTCTTTACCCCGAATAAATCAAAACAACAACAGCACTGGGAAGCAGCAGAGCCAGAGGCCTGTTCAGTCTGGGACCCCACCGCCAGTACTCTTCCCACCTATCAGCAAGGCGTAATCCTTATTAACCTACTCATCTTTTCTTCTTTTTAGCCCTTTTCGACCCTGTAGAAATGCAATGTTGTTGGCCACCCCTGAACCCATGATCATGATAACCCATGATCGACCCCTGCCACGATAAAGTTTGTTACGTTTCCTGAGCCCTTTCTGAACTAGTCTGTTTTTTTCTTCGTGATAGGAATTATTATAATAGTCATCCCAATTCCTCCCTTGGATATCTATCTTCAATTTAATCAAATTGAAATATTTATGTAATTGTATCAATTTTTTTAGATATTAGCAAACTAAACTTGTTATGTGTTTGAGTTGTATTTTTCTGTGGTTAGTGGTTTAAAAATAATTTTTTACACATTAACGAAAAAGAAGTTTTATTAATAATTAAGAATGTTAAATGAGCCTAAATAGTTCGTAAAATAAAACGTTGCTTTACTGGTAAAAAATAATCAAAATTATTTGTAAGTGGGTTTCATATATATATTTATAATTATATTTGAGAATACATATAGATTAATAAGAGTTTGCTGTTTGCTAATGGTAAATTAATTTGTTTGCTAAGATTAAAGAAGTCAAAGAGTCTGGTAAAGAAATAAGAGCCAATAAAATATGGCACAAATGAATAGTAAAAACGTATTTAAATATAATTGATTGTACATAATTATTATATTTTTCTGTAACATTCAATTACTAAGTAAAGAATATTAGCTGCGCATTTTCTGAATTATTGATTCTTATATTTTCATATCCATTATAATTAAATTATTGAAGCAATAACAATAAATAAATATTAAGAAAAAAATATAGAATATTTTATTCTTTCAGTAGATCTATACAACAAAAGATTTAAAATTTCTGGCCCCCTATGTTTTTATTCTCATTTCGAATCTATAATTGTTCCAACTAAAAATAGAAATAATTATTTATGTATTGAAAGTTATTTTCACCAAACGAAAATTACTGAATGACCTAACATTCCATTTATTATATCTTAAATATGAATCTCAAAACATTTTTAAGTGCTTTATTAATTATTTTATCTCTTGTTGAAAATTACAGGTGACAAGCTAGGTAAGATTTGTGTCATTCAGTGAAACGTCAGTTGATATTTTAAATTAATTTAGCAATAGTTTTAAAATTAAGTATTTTAACAATTTTAGGTCGACATATGTGTAATAATATGAAGTATTATGTAATTAGTAATACTGTATATGGAAATAAAATGTTATAAAAGCTGTGAAAAAAATTAAATCGAATATTTATTGTAAAAAAAAAACTATAATTGCGGTATTTTTATCCTGTTACATTACTTGGTTGTAAAAGTTATATTGTAAATATCATCACATCAAAAATTTATGAGAATATTCCGTGTATTGTAATAATTATTTAATTCATAGAGATTTTATTCTTCATGTTATATTGGTGAGTAATAATTAGTAAACATTGTGTAATATTTGCAAACATTGCTATATTTGTAAAGATGTCTTATTAGTGTAATTAACATAAATTCTTCTTTAAGTCATATCCTTCCCGAGATGAATTTTTTGAGGATTTAACTTTGAAAAAATGTTTAAGAAAACCTATTTAGTATTAGTGTTTAGTTCAAATTACACAAAAGTAATATAATTTTTTTTTATGCAAACTGTTTTTAATTTATTTATTTAATTTATTCATTGCATTTATTTCAACGAATATTTATGTATTGAATAGTAGTCTTCCTTTTTCATCCAATTATAACTTTATTAATAATTTATATCCCTATAATTAGAATAAAATACTACTTTAGTTATCAAAATTTGTTTCCTACCATGCATATTTTCAACTAATTATTTTATTTTATTTTTTACTTTTCTTTTCTTTTAATTGCTTTATTTATTTTTATTTATTTTTTGAGAACTCAGATTTTTGTTGTGCAAGATAATTTTTTAAAATGTTATTATGAATTTATAGGCCTGTGTGACTTCTCGTGAACTTGCGTAATTTACTGTGGTTTTGATGAATATGTGATTTTTGTGTACAAATAGCGTTAGTTTGTTTTTTTTAATAAAATTTGTGTTAAACTTTATATTCCCTATTTTTCTGTCCGTCTTATAGAAGCCTGATGATTTTCACCATGAGGGGTGTCTGTAAACAAAGGTGACATCAATCTGGTGAAAATGAACAGTATGTTTCTACGTCATGCAGGAAAAACAGATTTTAGTATTGAATAGTAAAAATAAAAAGATGTGTTACTTTCAAAGGAGAAAAATGATTTAAACCTTTGCTGAAAAAAAATTACTATAAAAAATTAAAAAGAATTACACCTTTTCTGTTTGGAAAAGTAAAAATCTTCAACAATAATGTTAGTTTAATAACTGGGGAGAAAAAAAATATAAGATGAGTGATGTCATAGGCTGATTTGAATATGGATGATATGACTGGTTTTTATTTGATTTACAAAAATGATTTTGGAACGTAATTGTAGTGGAGAAAGTTAAGTAGTTATTATTGTTCCTGGAGCCACAAAATTACCATTTTTTTAAAATGCGAAAGGCCAGTTTTCTGGTTAAATATATGCTCTTTTTTGGTAAGTAGCAGTGTGTGGAAGGTTTCTTAGTGTGGTTGAATATGAAAGTAAAGAAAAAAAAAAGGTTATTTTTCTAAGTTAATTTAGACTCCTTCATTACTGCATGTAATCTTCCTGCGTAAAAGTAGATACTTTTAAATTTCGTCGAGTGATGATGATGAAGGATGGAAGAAATAGTGGGTATAGAAAATGAGGAACAGTGGCATGTAAATTATGTTACAAGATCAATGCAAAAGTTCAAAAGAAAAGGAAGATATCAAGTAAGACAAAAATGACTATATCAAAGTCTGCATATATACCTATTATCGCATAATATTTATTATGTATTAAATTGTGAAATTTAACAATATTTCTTTACTACTCTCAAATTATCTTAGTTACCTGCGGTTCTATCTTGACTCACGAGTCACATGGCGTGAACATATTAAAATTAAAAGACAAGAACTTAATAGACGACAGAGACTTCTATACAGACTCATGAATAGGAATTTCAATTTTACAATAGAAAACAAACTGACGCTCTACAAGACATTACTACGACCAGATTGGACATGCGGAGTAGAAATCTGGGGTGTCGCCAAGCCTTCCAACGTACAACGAATCCAGTCCTTTCAATCTAAAACCCTGAGAATAATCGCAAATGCTTCTTATTACGTATCCGATTCATTTCTTCACCACGATTTTAATATCCATTTTGTCCAGGATCTCATTTCTTCTCTCTCCTGTTCTTTCCACAGTAAACTGCCATTCCATCCTAATCCACTAGCACAGACCTTATCTTCCAACTCCAACCCCTACAACCCTCCCCGTTGACTCAAACGAAGATGACCCTGTGACCTTCTGGGTACATAGTCTGTAAATAGTTTGAGAGTGGAGCGATTGGTCACCTCCTCTTCTCACGTGATTGTCATTTTTACTATTCATTGTAATCAAATTACAAACAATTTTTTTTTAAACAGAATGTAATAAGTAAATAAAGATGTTCACGTAGGCTTCCACGGTCCTCAGACATATTTACCAATACTTCTTCCGGGTTCAACCGTGTCTTGGAGTTTTTAGGTGCCAAGCTTCCTTATTCTCCATTCAGCCCTTAAGAAGCCATCACACGATGTGCGAATGCTTGGAACCTAAAAACTCCAAGACACGGTTGAACCCGGAAGAAGTATTGGTAAATAAGTAAAGAAAGGTTAAAAAATAAAAAATAAATTATTGTCATGGGCGGGATTTAAATCCATTTTTAAACCCGCATACCAGGATTCAGAGATCACAATCACATACATTTTGAAACTAAGTGAGGAAAGATATCTTTAGGATGGTTTGGGATGAAGGAAGCTAATTTACCTCTTCGAAATCCCTCTTGGCATTGCCAAGGATTTAAATAGTAAATAGTAAACTTCAAAGAGTTCTCTGAACTATTTCTTTTTTATGTTTTTACAATGCTTTCTTTTTGACTCATACAATTTTTCTCATGGCTGAAGAATTGAATAGCTTATAGTAATCTTCAGAGAGTCCGCTGAAATATCTTTTTTTTATGTTTTTTTTTTCTATTTTCTTTTAACACATAACACTTCAATATTGGCCAAAGAATTGATTATTATGTGCTAATTTTTAAAGTGCCCTCTAAACCTTTATTTTTCTAATCCATTAAAATATATTTTTACTAAGCATTAATCCATCTCTCATTTTTCATCAAAGTCTCTATTGGTATATATATTTTCTATCGGTATGGACTTTCAATAAAAAAAAAAAAAAAAAACGCATAGAATTTCCACATGATTTCAGACTTATTTGGATATAAATCCATATTTTCAAGGGAAGATTCGCGAATGAGGACAACTGTACAATTCTAGACTCTGGTAAAGAGAAAAATATGAAGTTTGAGTTTGTCCAAATAGACGTTGCATTCATTCGCATTTGAGAGCACACTCTAGGCTGTTCTAGACAGCTGAGGGATGGACAAGGGACAGTGGTTGGGGGTTGGAGGGAAAAGGGCGACAATCAAATCCAATAAATGGGAGGGTTGGCAGAATCTCAGCCCGGCGGCAACGTGCGAGCCAAAAGGTGTCGAGGTATTTGGAACGGAGTCGTTGGCTCGCCCCTCTCTGTCAGGGCGAAATAGTCTAGGCGACACGACCGCCTTAGGTGGCCTCCTTCTTCAATCTCATTGAACTGCGCAGAGAAATAGGGCTGGGGAATTGGGGGATTCAAAAGGAAAGTTTCCTTATACGTATGTTGTCAACATTCTTACAATATTTACGCTCATTTTGAGGTAATGTTTATATTTAAATCGATAAAATTGGTCACTTAATCTTTTGTGGTCCGACAAGAAAGTGGTCGTGAAACTAGAACTGGTCATAAATTATCTTGTTCTGCTATCAAATCGCTTCAAAAACGACAATGTTAGGCGCTGAGATACTTTCATATATTTCCATTTTAATATTTGAATGTAAATAAATACTTTAACTTAAGAATTTCACGAGTTAAATTTGCTTCCATTTAGAGGCAAAGTACGAGTAAAATTTAAAGTCTGAATTGATTATTCCTGAGTTGGTTAAATTTTGTGAATGTCAATCAAGAGATGAGGTGGCATTCCTCAATGGTTCAGTTACCAATGTCTCTAATTTCGTCGAGTACTAATAATTAAGTAAATTATGCAAGCAAAGACTAACTTATGTATTGACGTGTTTAATACATTGTTGTTGGAATTAATTAAATCATGAACATATTTTTTTCTAATATAAATTACCTCTATTATATATTATATACTACAGTATATAATNCGTTCTAAATTTTGTTTAGAAAGTATATATAGAAAATGAAACACTCGCGGCTGCGATATATAGTAATTAATAACAGGTGGGATAGAGAGTGCAGTGCACACAAAAGAAGAAAAAAATCACAAGGAGCAAAATTTTCAATTTTCTTGGATCTCCCCTTCCGTCGATGAGGTGTGAAGAGAGATTTTGATTACTATAAATATATATATATGAAGTGGGTGACGTCCAGTCTTCAACATTGGAGAGCTGATAAGAAGAAGGCTGAAACCCAGACTTTCTCAAGTTTATATTGTGGTTTGGTGTTAAGGATTAGAATGTACGATATAATTTTAAGAAAGTCTTTAAGAGTTCTCTCAGCTGGCGCTAAGGATCACAAGAATTTCTCAATCCCATGGATTCTTAAATACAACGCTGAAAATAAAATATATAAGAGTGTGAAAAAGTGGATGTAGGCACCATCACAATATCGTTTTGAACCATATATGGTCAGGCGCTTGAAAGAAGTGTTGTGACTGGCAAACATGACGTACAGGGAGATAACCAAGCGACTTGGATTAATTTTCTATTAAGTTTTTTATTATCGAAAATCATTATACCACTCTCAGTCGACTCCCAGTAAGGCGTACTCTACGTCCGACGCCTGATGACTTTTTGCACCGATGTTGAGTACTGGCGAGATGTGATCACATCACATGCTATCACTCTGTATAGCACTGAACTCAGCAAAGTTTCTTCATGTGGCAGGATCTGTTAGGGGCTTTTCTCGGAGTATTCTGACTTCTCTCTTGTTAAAGCTAGATTTGATGAGCATTTATTACCCTTGGCGTTAAGCCATAAGTGGTTGGCTCGCCTTAAAAACGATACATTACATTACTGCCTTTTTTACATCCTTTATAATTTATTTTCTACCTAAATAACATATGAACCAATGTAAGTTGTAGATCAGCAGTTTGCAAGCTTTTAAGTTACAGATAGCTTCTAAACAAAAGCAAATTAGACAGACAATGTCTGTTGCTTGTTTGCTTGCTTGTTTTTAAAACTAATAGGTAAATTAAATCCTGAAAATTGCATGCATCTTTCAATTTGCTGAAAGTTAACAAAAATAATAAATATTAACAAAAATAAGTAACAAGATGAAAACTAATATTCATAAGGAGAGTTTGTTGACCGTAGATATTATTCTAAGATGATTTTAGTTGGGGTTCAGTCAAGGTACCTTGACCGAACCCAAACTAAAATCATCTTAGATTAATATTCATATAAAATTAAAATGTCTTCCTTGTTAAAATATAATTAGTAGTTCATTTCCCCTGGGTAAATTCTTTGGGATATAGTAGAGAAAGTGAGAAACTGACAATCAGTAAACAGTACTGTAAATAAGTCTTGAGTAGTTGGCATGAGTGGGAGGTCAAGGGACTCCCAAAATACACGGCTCGTCCCACGGGAACAGCATACTCAAATTCCCTGCTCCCTTCCGCAGTATCCCAGGGCAATGGGAATAAACCATAGAGGTAAACAAATAATTCTATGCAAGACAGTGTTTCATTTGGGAAAATTACCTGAAATCATTCGGTAATTTTTCCGATTCTATATGTTAGTTAGGAGGTATTTTGAAAATCTATTGTATATTTTTGAATAATAAACCTAATACAAAATAAGATATGAAAAACAAATGAAGCCATTTCAAAAAGGACAATCATATATTTTGTCAGATGATTTATGCTAAAAAAACAAAAATATTAATGATTATGTAATTCGGCCTTTCTCTAACCTCCTCCTCATACCAATTGATTAATTGTAGTTCTATGCAGTATTTCTCCAGCAATAGAATTATCAAATACATTTTATTGTAAGAATAATAATCTGAACGATTTAATTATAATGCAATAGTTAGAATGGATTCTCCGATATCAAATGTTTTCGATTATCAATAGGATACTGTTGAAAATTAAATACAATACATGCGTCATAACTCATTTGTTTATCAACATTAAGGGTTCAACTTTGTTTTATATTAAGAAGCATACCAGTACATAATAACATATGAGAATTGGGGACAATAAAGGTTTTTTAATATAGCAGAGGATCCTGTTAAATCTTGCTTAAAAAAAATTACAGAAACATTTATTTAGTAGTTCTGGCCATAAACAAGTATTTATATTCCCAAAATATATAATTATATATAGTTCATAGAAACTGACTACAATTTTATATAATAAAAAATATTATTTTCCAACAAAAACTTCAAAAGTTTAAAAGTGGACAAAAAATAATATGAAAATATAACTTTTTGTCATTTTACATGAGGGAGTAAACACCTGAAGATGGTTATTTCCTTTACTCTAATTACCAGTAAATATTATTGTTAGGAGTCTTCACCGCCTTTTAGCAATGCTTTTTTGTCCTTCGATGAGATGTTCGGACAACCCAAGTCATGACTTGGAACATGTTCCAATCTCTAAGGTTCGTAACAACCTTACAATGCAATTTCGTATGGGTTTTATTAAGTGCAAATTGCCGTTATAATTAAACATCTATATTCGGCTAATGATGAAGTACAAACATTCGTCATGAAGGAGCGCTGTCACGTCATGGACTAGTCCTCTTCATTGCATTTGGTGCCAAAATGACGGGGCAGGGTGCCAGATATCTTTGTACATCCAACCCAAATGCCCACCCAACCTTTACTTCCTCTAGTCCTGCTTTCTTTAGGCCCTCATCAGGATCAACTCCCCCTACAATGGGCTAGAGATTTCTTTCAGATATGAATAAATATTGTAATGAATTCCCCAGTAAGAAATACATTTATGCACAATAAGTGAACGATAAGAGTTATGTGGCTTGCAACTAATATAAAATAAGAATCTTATTAAAATTTAAAAAAAACATTGAATAGATCAACATCAGTCCCAAAAATACAATATATATATTTTTATTCTTCACAATCAATAAAGTTTCGGCATTCCTGGGGCTAGATCTATTTTAAAGTGAGGAGTAAAATGTATACAGAATTTGGAAGATGACTTGATTAAGGATAATAATTAAAAAAAGGGCATTAATTCTAACTAGACCTATTGTTGAACAATGTTTCACCAATGAGACTAATGACTAATTACCGAGGAATGAGAAATAAAATGGTGCATCATATGACTGGAGATGGCTCGAAATGAGCAGAAGCGTTTAATGTAATTGATTGTGAAGTATAAAAAATATTTATTGTTTTGTTGAGACTGAAGCAGGTCTCATTATTATGAACTAAAAATTATTAGTCTAAAACTAAAAATTATTAGTCCCTCAACAGCGAGGGAATAAATAAACTCAAGTAAATTTTTTAATAAGGTGCACTGGAATTTTTCTTAAGTTTCTAATCTTATTGCTTTCTTAACTATTATTAAAGACATTATAATTACATTATTCAGGAGTGCAAGTGATATAAGTGCGAATTTGAAGAGAATATTATTCATTATTCAGAAATTAGTATAAAATGTTTCAAGTCAATTTTGAGAATAACGTGGAGGGTCCGAGGTCAAGTAAAATTAAATGAACTTGGACGTTTTATCTTTCTTTTCTTTCTCTCAACAATAAATTTCTTTAAACTGATGAAAATAGAATTCAAATGGCCGGATGATTGTCAGAGCGTGTTTGGCAATTTGGCAACCAGAAGTCTGAAGACGGAGTGGCGTTTATTTTTGTAGTTCGATGAAGATGTTTGATTATTTAAATTATTTAAATAAAAAAATCATTATTTATATGAAATAAACAGCCGAAATGACTCTTAAACAAACAAAAACATAGCAAATCANAAGTATATATAGAAAATGAAACACTCGCGGCTGCGATATATAGTAATTAATAACAGGTGGGATAGAGAGTGCAGTGCACACAAAAGAAGAAAAAAATCACAAGGAGCAAAATTTTCAATTTTCTTGGATCTCCCCTTCCGTCGATGAGGTGTGAAGAGAGATTTTGATTACTATAAATATATATATATGAAGTGGGTGACGTCCAGTCTTCAACATTGGAGAGCTGATAAGAAGAAGGCTGAAACCCAGACTTTCTCAAGTTTATATTGTGGTTTGGTGTTAAGGATTAGAATGTACGATATAATTTTAAGAAAGTCTTTAAGAGTTCTCTCAGCTGGCGCTAAGGATCACAAGAATTTCTCAATCCCATGGATTCTTAAATACAACGCTGAAAATAAAATATATAAGAGTGTGAAAAAGTGGATGTAGGCACCATCACAATATCGTTTTGAACCATATATGGTCAGGCGCTTGAAAGAAGTGTTGTGACTGGCAAACATGACGTACAGGGAGATAACCAAGCGACTTGGATTAATTTTCTATTAAGTTTTTTATTATCGAAAATCATTATACCACTCTCAGTCGACTCCCAGTAAGGCGTACTCTACGTCCGACGCCTGATGACTTTTTGCACCGATGTTGAGTACTGGCGAGATGTGATCACATCACATGCTATCACTCTGTATAGCACTGAACTCAGCAAAGTTTCTTCATGTGGCAGGATCTGTTAGGGGCTTTTCTCGGAGTATTCTGACTTCTCTCTTGTTAAAGCTAGATTTGATGAGCATTTATTACCCTTGGCGTTAAGCCATAAGTGGTTGGCTCGCCTTAAAAACGATACATTACATTACTGCCTTTTTTACATCCTTTATAATTTATTTTCTACCTAAATAACATATGAACCAATGTAAGTTGTAGATCAGCAGTTTGCAAGCTTTTAAGTTACAGATAGCTTCTAAACAAAAGCAAATTAGACAGACAATGTCTGTTGCTTGTTTGCTTGCTTGTTTTTAAAACTAATAGGTAAATTAAATCCTGAAAATTGCATGCATCTTTCAATTTGCTGAAAGTTAACAAAAATAATAAATATTAACAAAAATAAGTAACAAGATGAAAACTAATATTCATAAGGAGAGTTTGTTGACCGTAGATATTATTCTAAGATGATTTTAGTTGGGGTTCAGTCAAGGTACCTTGACCGAACCCAAACTAAAATCATCTTAGATTAATATTCATATAAAATTAAAATGTCTTCCTTGTTAAAATATAATTAGTAGTTCATTTCCCCTGGGTAAATTCTTTGGGATATAGTAGAGAAAGTGAGAAACTGACAATCAGTAAACAGTACTGTAAATAAGTCTTGAGTAGTTGGCATGAGTGGGAGGTCAAGGGACTCCCAAAATACACGGCTCGTCCCACGGGAACAGCATACTCAAATTCCCTGCTCCCTTCCGCAGTATCCCAGGGCAATGGGAATAAACCATAGAGGTAAACAAATAATTCTATGCAAGACAGTGTTTCATTTGGGAAAATTACCTGAAATCATTCGGTAATTTTTCCGATTCTATATGTTAGTTAGGAGGTATTTTGAAAATCTATTGTATATTTTTGAATAATAAACCTAATACAAAATAAGATATGAAAAACAAATGAAGCCATTTCAAAAAGGACAATCATATATTTTGTCAGATGATTTATGCTAAAAAAACAAAAATATTAATGATTATGTAATTCGGCCTTTCTCTAACCTCCTTCTCCTTTTTTTTAATTTATGCCAAAAATGAATATTTGTAATAGAAAGTTTAAATTTGAAATTCGTTCTTCTTCTTCTTCTATAAAAAAAGAGTGTCCTTAATATATGTTTTTTTTAAAAATATTGTAGAATGTAAATTCTAATAATTAAATATTGTATCCGCTAAGTTCTAAAATTAAAAATTAATCTTGCAATTCAAAAAATTTTTTTGAATCTGATAATGAGGATTTTTCAATTGATCTCTTCTTTCTAACCTTCTTTCTCTTTGATCGCTTTGTGATAAAATGCACTCATCCAAAATGAAAAGTACAAAAGCTCATTATGACTTAGTTTTATTTCTTTTTATAAATTGCGTTCCATAGATTGGGCACAAAAACAAACCGCCTCAGGATTATTTGCCAACGTTTCGGTTTACATTGTAAGCCATCTTCAGGGCTATCATGAAGACGAGAGTGGACCTCGTGTCACCAAGATTCCATTCTTATGAAGTTTCCTCTGAATAATGAATATCTTATGGTGTTGTGCTCTCCGAACCCATGGACATTCTTCAGTCCTAGCTTCATGGGCTTCCTCTGAATGCTGTATTATTGGACCGATTCCATAGATGGGGTCTCTTAGTTATGGATTAGTATTTTCTTAAAGATAGTCGATAACTGGAATAGAGATAGACGGAACCAGAGGCCATTTTTTTTTCAGTAAAATACCAAAAATATTGATGAATGTGGTTTCCAACCTTGTGAACTGAGCACTCCATTTAGTACTGCTAAAAAAATGGTGACCAGTATTCCTGTCATTGGATGTGGTATATTCTGGTTTTACTTATCCAAAAAAAAAACCCTATTTCACGTTTAAATATTTTTTTGTTTAAAGATTATCAATTATATAATTTACAGTGCATAAATTTGATTTAAAGAAAGAGCAATTTTAATATTTATCTGACAAAAATCTTACAGTTATGGCCAAACTGTGTAGGCTATCTATCACCCATTGTCCATTGATATCTAAGGGTATTTGCCTACCATTACATTTTTTGAGTCACTTAAAATAAGTGGTACAGTGGATCCGAATGATTTTGCTTTCATATAGATTTTAACCTAAGACGAGTCTACATCTTCAACTTTTTAGTAAAAATTTGTGTTAGCCTCCCTTTCAACATGGAGGGAGGGGCTATCTACAGGTTAACATCACTTTTTAAACATTTATGTCTCAAAACAAGCTTTTATTTATCGATATCAGCTAACCAGGGTGGGATAAACCCGCAGCGTCAGGATTGCGAGACCCGTTTAGATCCCTTGAGTTACCCTGGTGCCTCTGAATCAACTTCGGGGTACTATTTTGCCACCTTCTCTGCAGATGTGTGGAGAACTACTTAGCAGTAGCGAATCTAGTGATGTCGGTTAAGGTGTTCATATTTCACAAATTTTTTTATTGTATAGGCGCATTTTTTTTTTTCATTGAACACATTAAATACTGCGGAACACGTAATTGAATCACACATGACTAGGAAGCCGATTTTTTCAATAAAGAAATTTCATTATTAGATATTAGGTTACTATTTTACTAGCAAAATAGATTAGCTTTAATGAAATTTATTTTTTGTACTTTTTACAATTAAAAGTAACGAGATAAGACATAAAAAAAATTCTTTTCTGATACCTTATCACAATATACATTAGACTCAACAAATACTTAATTTTTATAATGTCAAGGTCATTCAAACACTAAGACAAACATTAAGACAAGACGATGTATTTTCCAAACCAGTCTAGTTACAAAATATTAATATAAAACTTAAAGTTAAATCTACGTACAAAANAACTCTCATTCTCTTTTCAGCCCTGAAGAAGCCATCACATGATGTGCGAAAGCTCGGCAAATAACAACAATTTGACTCGGTCCAACCCGGAAGATGAAATGGTAAATATAATTAAATATTGTATCCGCTGAGTTCTAAAATTAAAAATTAAGTTTATAATTCAAAAATTTTTTTTGAATCTGATAATGAGGATTTTTCAATTGGTCTCTCTTTCTAACCTTCTTTCTCTTCGATCGCTTTGTGATAAAAGGCACTCATCTAAAAAGAAAAGTACAGAAGCTCATTATGACCATATTTTATTTCATTTTATAAATTGCTTTCGACAGATTGGGTACAGGAAAAAACCGCCTCCTTTCTCAGGATTTTCTCTTGGTCTATTGATCGGGGGATCAGGTCATATAGGCAACATGGGAAGAAAGTCACTTTCAAGGGGAGCCGATAATAGAGGATGAGATACTGCATACTCGATGGTTAAAGCAAGCTCTGCCTTGCTACTTACAGAACGAAACTTTCAAAATGTCATATTTTGAATACCTTCTGTTCATATGGAGAGTTTTTTAACCATAGAAAGTTAGATGTTTTTGTTGAGGTTCGGTCAAGGTAGATCCAAAAAATACAAATTTAAAAAATGCTTAAATTATTTTTAAAGTTATCTGCCAAAGTTTCGGTTTACATTGTAAGCCATCTTCAGGGCTACCATAAAGATGAGAGGGGACGTCGTGCCACCAAGATTCCATTCTTATGAAGTCCTCTCTGAATATCTTATGGTGTTGTGCTCTCCGAACCCGTGGACATTCTTCAGTCCTAGCTTCTTGGGCTTCCCCTGAAAGCTGTATTATTGGAAAGATTCCGTAGATGGGGTCTCTTACTTATGGATTAGTAGGATTTTTTTAAAGATAGTCGATAACTAGATTAGAGATAGACATTTTTTTCAGTAAAACACCAAATATTGATGAATGTAGTTTCCAAACTTATGAACTGAGCACTCAATTTAGTACTGCTAAAAAAATGGCGACCAATATTCCTATCATTGGATGAGGTATATCCTGGTTTTACTTATCTACAAAAAACCCTATTTCACGTTTAAATATTTTTTTTGTTTAAAGATTATCAATTATATAATTTACAGAGCATAAATTTGATTTAAGAAAAGAGCCATTTGAATATTTATCAGACAAAAATATTACAGTTATTGCCAAACTGTGTAGGCTGTCTATCATCCATTGTCCATTGATATTTAAAGGTATTTGTCTAACATTACATTTTTTGAGTCACTTTAATAAGTGGTACAATGGATCCGAATGATTTTGCTTTCGTACAGAATTTAACCTAAGATGGCCCTTAAAATACATTCATATCACTCCATGAGGTTGGTTAACATAAGCTTGATTTGGATAATTTTTAATTCCTCTGACAACTTGTATAGCATCAAAGAAATTTAACCAAGGTGCTCAAAATTTAACTTACTACCTTAGGTAAAATGTTGGTTGCTTGATATTATTATGATCGAGTGCAGGATTGTCTAAGCATTGATTTTTCATATTGCTACGGGCTATCCATAATTTTATTAAATATTAATGTTATAAAGTTAGAGCTTTGTTCATGTTTGATTGATGAAAAGTATATTCAATTTGTAGAATTTATTTGAGGCGACAGAAGGATATGACATTCTTGTGACAATCCTTGCATGAGTTTACGTCTTCAACAGTTTAGTAAAAATTAGTGTTAGTCTCCCTTTCAACAACTTAGGGTCATGGAGGGAGGGGCTATCTGCAGGTTACCATACCTTTTTAAACATCTATGGCTCAAGACAAGCTTTTATTTATCGATATAAGCTAACCAGGGTAGGATAAACCCGCAGGATTGCGAGACCCAAACGGATCCCATGAGTTACCCTGGTGCCTCATGAATCAACTTTGGGGTGCTATTTTCCACCTTCTCTGCAAGTGTGTGGAGAACTACGTAGCAGTAGCGAACGCTTTTCGTTGAACAGATTAAACACTACTGAACACGTATTTGAACCACGCATGACAAGGAAGCCGATCTTCTCAATAAAGAAATTTCATTATTATATATTAGGTTACTATTTTACTAAAAAATAGATTAGCTTTAATGAAATTTATTTTTTATACTTTTTACAATTAAAAGTAACGAGATAAGACAAAAAAAATTCCTTGCTGATACCTTATAACAATATACATTAGACTCAACAAATACTTAATTTTTATAATGTCAAGGTCATTCAAACACTAAGACAAACATTAAGACAAGACGATGTATTTTCCAAACCAGTCTAGTTACAAAATATTAATATAAAACTTAAAGTTAAATCTACGTACAAAAAGACTGTCTGGAAAATATATGAAGAATTTACCCTCCTTATATAATGACCTACTATGGAAATAAAGAAAAGTATTTCCCTTTAAAAAATGAAATGAAAGATAAAAATTAAAAAGATAGTTAATAACTTTATATTCTAGTTATACGGGCGTGGTTTTATTTTAGATGGTTACAGACAGATTGTGACATTGAAAACTATTTATTAAAGGATGTCAGTCTTGTAAAAAAAAATGTCTTAAAGTACTATAATTATTTTTAGTATTCATCTATTTGTCTATACTATTGATTGCTAAACAAACGGTCAATATAACGGTAAAGATACGAATAGGTGTGTAGACGAAGCCTAAGCTTAAATAAATTATAATAATAATCAGGTATTTATGCCAATTATACAGTACAATAAATCTATGAACACAATAGTATTCTCCTATAATATACAGATGGCTTTAGCCTCTATGGAGAAATTCTACGCTCGCCAAGATAAGCTAAATCAATAGCGTTAGAGGGTAGCTTTTCAAATAGAGTAAAGTGGAAGTTGTCCCCAGAGGGAGGTCGAGAAGGACTACAAACATAGGCAGGCTATTGTGTCGAAAGGCAGTGTCTCGACGAGCTATTTCTGTCCGGCTCGGGGCTCACAACTCTCAGTCTCGGGATGCGCCTCGCCGGGTGTTGACGCCTCAGCTCTTCAGTACTCATGGAAGACGCGCCGCTGCTCGCCTTGCCTTACGTGGAAGCGCCGTTGCTCGCGTTGACGGCGCCTCCCGCCGACCAGCCCGCCTCGGAGCCCTCGCCTCCCGACGCCTCGGGGAGACCCTCAAGGGACTCGGTGCAGGATGCGAAGGATGAAACACCCGCTGCTCCGGCTCCCCCTACGACCGCAGTACCGAGTACCGTCACCACTCGCTCCAGTGCCACTTCATCTCATTCCAGTGCCACTTCGCAAAGACAGTCCCGCGAGTCACGTGGATCCACCTCGAGCAAGAACTTTAAGCGTTCCAGTAGCAAGAGTCTCCAGTCAAAGATTGCGGCAAGGAAACTAGAACAAGAAAAGGAGCAAGGTAATCTTCAAGAATTTGATACTTAGACTTTTGCATAAAAAGCCCTTATTTAAATCTCGGTAACAAATATAACTAGTTTATTGCACACCAAGTACAGTATATAACGTAACGTAAACAAGCACTAAAAAATGGAATACATTTAAAAGAATGGATAACAGATATAACCCTAGATAAACCCCAACAGTCAGGGCATAATAACCATGATGTTGATCGCCCTATAACCTGATCCTAATCCTAATCCCAAATATAACTAGAGTTTAAAAATCTTTTGAACGGATTTTTTTCTGAGTATTCCATGATTAATAAAATTAATCAGTGTTTTATAGTATGAATATACCTTCATATAAAAATTAATATTATGAAGCTATGATGATTATATAAATTATGTAAGACGAGTAAAAACAAAATTAATCTAAGTGGGTATACCCCAAAAAATACTATTCGAGTAAAGTACCTACTACCACTGATGCTTTATATATTGAGGCTTATCTAATTTAAAGGCAATTTTCGGCTTCAAAATTTTAATATTGTTTTTGAATTCAGAAAGATTCTGCAGTTTTAACTCCCAAACCCAATATTCGATGAGAGAGTGGGGAGATAAAAAATATTACAGAAGTGTAATAATTAGTAATGACGTTTTTACTTTTTCCTCACATGATATTTGATAAATTTGCAGGAAAGTAAAGTTACAGCCATGTTATATTTTAGAAAAAAAATATTAGATTTGTTATTTGATTTAAGAACTACTTACTAAACTCTAAATTTCCCTATATGCCATCCAATATCATGTATACTAGATATGATAGTAGCGCCAATCATATTCATTACATCACACTTACAGTAAATCATTAATTCCCACTGAGTATTTAGTAATTTAAAATATAAAATGAAAATGTAATTAAAATTACAATGACCATCCTTGTCAAGTGTTTTATTACATTGGGAGATAAAAATAATGGTTTTAAAGTTGAGAAAAAAAAGAAGAAGTCTGGCCAAAGCCATTGAGCCATTTGATTTAATTTAAGGATTGAGTTTAATTATTAACTGCAACGAATTATTTATATTTATAAATGATATGATCCTGATTAGTATGCTTTGACTGTATTTGACCAATAACTGATGAATATAATAATAACTAACTTTGTTTATAGAACTATAATTAAGTTATTATAGTATACATTATATTTATAAATTCTGTTAGATTATTGCTAGAATCCTCATAAATATCAAACTTAATTCAAATTCATTATATCTTACGAATTTTAGAGTTTTACGGATTTTATTATTATAAATATTTACTATTGTTTGAAAAAATAAAATATTGAACTTTGAAATGTGAATATAAAAGTATTAATCAATAATTCCAAAAGTTCATTGC
>KZ808490.1:107148-123920 GCA_000696205.2 Oncopeltus fasciatus | reverse complement strand
ATCACAATGCCATTAATAAGCTTTTTAGTCACTTCTAGAATGCTAATAGTGTATCTGCCTTGCATGATATATGACCTTCAAATGATCGGACATTGCCTGGAAACTAAATAATAAATAAATTAAAATTTATTCTTTAATATTTAATTTAGATTTCAATAGCTTAAATCGGAATCTAAACATTAAAACTGCAATAGCTATAAGAGCAAATAATTAATTGACTTATTTTAAACTATTGAAACTATCATTTTTGGACTGAAAGATATGATGGTATGTATTTTTCATTTAATTCTAGTTTTCTTCAATTGTAACTCACAATTTTTTACTCAAAAAGAAATCACTTGTATAAAAATAAAGTCTGTTATCCTCGACGAGATATCTCACACATTTGAGTTGATATAATCTTGCAAGTTCAGCTGCTGTTGCTCCATTGTTTTGTGAACACTTCAGACATAATTTTTGAGTGATCGCAATAAAATTGAAAATATACTAATCCTTTGTGGGAAGGAGCTATGTAGTTATCGTACAAAATCCGATCTGTGAAAGAGGCACTTAAAGCTGTATAAAGAGACCACTCTTTATTAAAATTACTCACTCAATATTTTATTTTACATTATGATAGCATAGTAAGATGTAAGATTTCAAAATATTCCAAATAAAGGGAATGAGCACTTTACAGAGAAAGGGTCTTAAATAGAAAATTACTCCTCAAATTTCAAATTGCTCTTTCATGTAAAGTAATAATAAATTTTCTCATCTCTTCTTTTCTCTCTTCTGGAAATTGTATTCCATGATATGAAATATAATAATATTGAATAAAAGAGAAGTTCTTAAGGGTATGCCATAAACAGTCTATTGTTTGAAGAATATTAATCATAATTTAATTTATGTTCATAATATTTAAAATTAACATCTGTTTCCAAACTTATAGTAAAATTGAAGTGATATATACTCCATAATTTGTACCTTTTTATCCAGCTTGTTTGCAATGTTAACTAAATTCCATGGTATGGGTTAGTATCCGAACCTGGTCAAAATTTAATCTCAAAACAAAATTTGCCTAGAGTCATGGATATATACTATAAATACCTTATGAGTTTACTGTCAGAACTAATTAATAATTAATGAGAGGCTGAAATACATATATAAAAATAACGACGGAGAATCCAGATTAAACTAAATTTCCCAATACCTAGCGGCAAAGTGCAAACGTGGTTAAACTTTTGACCAAGAGTTGGAAGGGGTATGACTTCAGAAAAACTTGAATGCCCTGAAGTCAACAAAGAAGTCATGGTTTGACATAAACCATCACAATTCTGAATTAGTGATTTAGCAGGCGAAGTAGTTTTTCTACTTTACAAAGAAGTTCTTTATGTTGAAGAAAGTCTTTACCTTGCAAGAAGTTTTTTCTCATGTATATTTTATTTTCTGTTACCACAGAAAAGTTGTAACATAAAAGTAGAAATAGTCTCCACTGTTTTAGAATAGTCTGTTTACTTTGATATTATACATGTGATGTTTGATTTCTTCTTAAAACAACTTGACAGAACATGTTAGTCTCTCGTAAGATTAAACTATCACGAATTGTCTTTAGAACTGAGTTTAGTACTTCAAAAAATTCCTGCTTTACAGAAAGACTTGCACAGTTAAATAGAACGACAATTTCGTTGTTGTGTATGTATAGATCTTTTCTTAGCCTTCTTTATAAAATTTTTAATAATTTTTTTCAATTAGGATCGAATATTGTAAAAATTAGCAGGTTATTTTACCCAAGATGGGCCCATGGCCAGTCATCAGGATACTGCAAAATACTGTATCCTTATCTTGTTTTTAATTTTTCTAAATTAAACTAGTTATAGGCCTTAGTTTTTTACTTGGTTCTTTTAGTCTGCTTCTTTATTTTTAAAGCTATTTTTGTTTAAATCGATAGAAAACACTAACTCACCTTTCGACATTACAAATTTCTGTTTAAATTAGAGTTGCTTAAAGTAGACTTGAACCGTACTTGTATGTGTAGATAATACGCATTGCCATTATAATATTTTTATTAAAAAGAAATATTCTTTCTTCAACAGGAATCGTCAAGAAGGTTTGTGCTGTTGAGGGTTCGGCATCTTGCACTAATTTCGCGTTCGTCACTTAGTACACAAGTAAGTATAGTAGAATTTTTTTGTAGTGTAGCGTGGTTAGAACACCCAAAGGCTTAAGACATAAATAAATATACTTCATCATTTCGAGTTTTAAAAACTTGCAGGCCATATTAAGCAAAATGTAACTGTTAAATTTAATATGTGTTGTGGGCATTGGCATTTTTTAAAAGTCGTAATTACCTATTATATCTTTTTAATTTAAAAGAAAGCATTAAATTTTATTCAATTACTTATTAATTAAATTACTACTAGATCTCTCCACTTCTAGCATGGATATATACATGTATCAGTAGATAATTGTCAAAAGAATCTTCAGTTATTTAGATGTACAAGAATATTATCATTATTATATTATTATTATTATTATTATTATTATTATTATTGTATTCATAATTTTTTATTACCTTATTTTTATCTATTTAACTATTAACATGTCTGATGATTTTACCTTGGGAGTTATTGAAATGGCTAGTATTTACCGAACGTAATTATGTATGTTTATAATAATAAAATGAATATTAATATGTGATTGGGCCCATTATCTACATCCAGTAATTCACTGACATTCTTTCTCATACTAATACCCTCCTTGGAAGCCTTGCAGATGGTAGGAAAATACTTACATCTAGTCCACTACTTTACTGTCAGAGTAAATCTTCAAGAATGCCTTAAGAACATTCAGCAATGGTGGCATTAAGTACACCAGGTCATATATTGCCTTGCCTCGTTTACACAAAGAAAAAAAATAGCTTGATAGAATAGACTACAAGATAGTGACAGTGTAGCTGTTCATACGTCAATACCTCAACTTAACGCTTTATCTTTCCAACTTGATTAAAGAAGTTGTAGAACGATTTGTTACCCAACATTTTGCAACCTACAATTGTGATATGGTTGAATACCTGTAACAGTACCTTTAAATTAAAGTAAGCTTGTGGTGTTGGAGATGCCAGATACAGATACTGCTTATTCCCACTCGGCTAAGTCCAAGCCACCGGAGATCTAAGGTCTCACTGCTTCAGACAGTCTCTCTGAGAGGTAGCTCAGAGGTAAAGTGCTACCAAAGATTCTTGGTTCGAGGTTCCTGAGTAGTGACACTTTTTTTGAATGTTGATTAATGGCATCCGTATATGTTAATTATTACCTTAGGCAGTGGGACAGCGTAGAAGTGTCTTCCATCGAAAATACTTCTAACCAACGCCTGCCCTGCGCCAACAAGACACAGACCATCGCCAACGATACTGGGCATGGAAAATAAAAATATATCCCATTTCACAGAACAGAACCCATTTTAGCCTCATAAAAGCATTACGGCTGAGCAGATGGGTGCTGAAACATCCTCAAGGTAAGGATTTCCCGGTGAAGACTCTACTGTCTATGTTTTTTGTGAATGTTGAACCTACTAACAACATGGAAGAGGTTCACAACATAATCTTACTCTGCCATAGTGCAACACTAGTAGTGAAGCCCTAACCTCGCAGGGACATTACACAATGTCACAAATGCCGGAAAAATGGTAAAACAAAAAGCTACTGTCAATACAGGGCCCAATGAGTGGAGAGACACATCTCACTGTGCAATACCAGAAGACATCTACACCTACTGTCTGTGCTTTATGCTAAACAAAATCACCCCATACTTCCACATTTCTATATATCTATACATGTAATTATAAGAATTACCATGTATAGAATAAAAACAGAAATATCGTAACGTTAATACAGAAAACTTTAAAGAAATCCTTATATGCTTATATCTCTGTGGAAATAATAATGCGAAATACCTGCAGTAGGGCTCAAGAACAATTTAATCCTTTGCTCTGTATCATGCTATTTCCATTAAATACTGCTTCAATCTAAGTCCAAATTTTCAAGAGATTATTAAATTTAAATTAACGATTTAGGCAAGCCAGCTTCTATTTTATAAGTTAGCTAACCTAAAATATTTCTGAAAAAAAANTAAAGTGCTACCAAAGGTTCGAGGTTCGAGGTTCCAGAGTAGTAAAGTTACCTTAGGCAGTGGGGCAGCGTAGAAGTGTCTTCCATCGGAAAGGACTTCTAACCAACGCCAGTCATGCTCTAATAAGACACAGACGTTAGCCAATGATACTGAGCATGGAAAATAAAAACATATCCAAGTTCACAAAACAGAACCCATTTTAGCCTCTTAAGAACATTACGGCTGAGCAGATGGGTGCTGAAACAACCTCAAGGTAAGGATTTTCCGGTGAAGGTTCTACTGTCTATGTTCTTTGTGAATGTTGAACAACATGGAAGAGGTTCACAACTCAAATCTTACTCTGCCATAGTGAAACACTAGTAGAGAAGCCCTAACCTCGCAGGGACATTGCACAATGTCACTAATGCCGGAAGAATGGTCAAACAAAAAGCTACTGTCAATACAGGGCCCAATGAGTGGAGAGACACATCTCACTGTGCAATACCAGAAGACACCTATACCTACTGTCTGTGCATTATGCTAAACAAAATCCCTCCATACTTCCAAATTTCTATATATCTATACATGTAAATATAAGAATTACCATGTATAGAATAAAAACAGATATATCGTAACGTTAATCAAGAAAACTTTAAAGCAATACTTATATGCTTATATCTCTGTGGAAATAATGCGAAACACCTGCAGTAGGGCTCAAGAACAATCAAATCCTTTGCTCTGCATCATGCTATTCCATTAAATACTGCTTCAATCTAAGTCCGTCCTGTTCCACATCATGGCCCAAGGATGTTAACCGACTTCCTGATATCCTTAATTTCTTTTTATACAATATGTTTATTTTCTTTTATCACTTGATAACTTCCTTGATGATCTCCATTCTTTATCTATATTCGTTATTGGCTCTATCAAAAATTCACAAGTATTGCTCCCTGATTCGATTAAAAACCTCAAACTTGCTAAGTGACAAGTTTGAACCGAATTCCAAGGCTCATCACCTATCGTGGAAAGTTCGACATTCGATACTGTCAAGTAAACCCGAGTGATTTAAGGAATATGGGTTTTAGAGCTTTCCTGTAAAGCCTCATAGTAACAGACTAATACCTTTGGACTGAAACTCGTATAATTATGAAGCACCATGAACCTTCTGATTTCTTGCTTCAAGTGGATGATTTCAGGGCCTCTTACTTAAAAGATAACGCCCAAATCTTTGCTCATCTCTTGAAAGCAATATATTCACTCCTCATCTGGACTCTGATTGCCAAATAGCTCTGAAATTGAGAGCCTAGCCTCTTGTTGAAAGGAAATGTATGAAATTCTTGATATCTCAATAACTTTAATCACTACGGGTAGAAAGGAATCAGTGTCAAGTGAATAACAAACTAAGCCATTATTTTTACACTTAAAAAGAACATGCTAAATATTATTAAACTAAATTTTCAAGAGATTATTAAATTTAAATTAACGATTTAGACAAGCCAGCTTCTATTTTATAAGTTAGCTTACCTAAAATATTTCTAAAAAAAAAATATCTATGCTGTTTCATTGTACTTAACTGTAATATTACACCAGAACTTTACATTTCAGTTTATTTATCCACAACCCTATAGGTCTGATTTGAATGAGTATTGAACTATATAGCGGTAATAACTCCCCCCCCCCCCCNAAGCCTACTTGCTTTTATGGAGACAAGGAAGCAGCTATTATCCTTCAATTGCCCTCCTTCTCGTACAGGTCTGGTACACACGTCCCTAGTCTTTTACAATATGTGATAATTTATTATGCCAAGCTATTAAAATAAAATTTAATACAATTTGGGATAAATTGCGTTGTCCGCTTAAAAAAAAAAAAAAAAAAAAAAGTTTAGCTTCTAGAAATTTTTTCCGCTATGTTATTTTAAAGCTACATTTTGAGTTGCATTCTATTAAATATAACATACGGCTAGTATAAAATGTGCATTTTTTCTTGTCTGATTTCTGGTTTCAGCTTTCATTCTTAATGAGGCTAAATGTACTCAACAACTGAAGAATTTTGTAATCTATATTTTCATTAACTATTCTGAATTTCGTCCCGTTGAAATCAGTTTTTAAATGTGTGTATGTGCTACAGTTTTCAGTTTTTATAATAAAATTCGATAGTTGTGTAATACAAAACGAAAGGTTAAGTTCGGTGTTGAGAAAAAGAAACCAAAAGAAGCAAGAATTATTCAAAATATCAAGTGGGAGTAAAAATACATTTATTCTTTATTGTAAGTATAATATTTAGTTTAAAGAAATAAAAACATAAAAACTTGTTTAATGATAAGTAGGAAGTTTCATATTACAGAGAGCTAAATACATTTTTAGGGCAACTTCTTTAATTTATTTTAGAATAAAATGTTTTTCTCATATATAATTATGTATCTTTCTTATTATTTTACTCCATTCTTTTATTAGCAACAGCACAAGCCTTTAAATTATAAAGTCATATAAAAATTAATCATCAGTATACAATTTTGGCCAGAGCAATAAGAACGAAACAAAACACAATAAACTATCAGTAACATTATTGAATAACAGATAAATTCATTTTTAAAATAAAGAAGCAGATATCTAATCAGGAAATTTGTAATATAATTTAATAAGTTCTGTCCAGTACGGTCTTTGTAGAATGGATCTTTATCTGCTGTTTTATTCTAGAGCGTACAATACATGTATTTTGCCTACAATTTGATGGCAACAATTTGGGAGCTTGATCTGAAGGGTAGAACATAACTTCATTCCCCAAATTGGGAGAGACGCCATCAGTTGTGGTCATTACCTTTTCCGTCAGATCAGCTTCAGGGCGAGTGCAAAATCTCCTGTAGCTCATGTTAAATCCTGTGGCTGCAGGAGAATTCGGTCCTGATAACCATATCCTTCCTGACGTTCAATGAAGCAACATTTTTTTTCTTACCCTCTCAAGTTTATTTTGTTCTTATCTAGTAGATGTATTTATATCACCCGCCTGGTCCAAGGGGGGAGGGGATGGTAACAAAAACTCATATTGTCTTTCGACATTTCAATGTTGGGAAATGAGGCGACTAAATCTCTGCTAGATATTTTGGATTCTCTTCATCGACTGAGACATATGAGACTCGAAAGGCACCGGTTACTCCAAGTGGGACCGCATGAAGCCATTGAAGTAGGTTGTAATTGTATTTGAACCTAAAACAAAAGGAATCTAAATTTTCTCTGAACATATGTTATGATTCAATTGCTTAACTCATATCTCTTACAATTCGAGTCCTTTTTAAGAGGTTAAAACCAGTACCATAAGGAATCATAGTGGGGTTTCTCGGAGAATGGTGTAACTAAATATTAGCTTAATTTAAACTCTATGGAATGGCCTTTACAATATTTTATGAGGATTGTCACTGCACTTCGAGTTCGACGCGATAGTCATACGAATAATTAAAGTCTGATAAAGTAACCGGCGAGAACAAATGAAAATGATAGTATTATTATTCCATGAAGTCCTGTGAACGAATTTAAATCAATAAATTTTTTGCTAACTAGTTCTTCAGTTATCATGCAAGATGGAAATACTTATATTTAGATGTTTCTGACAATTTCTAATGATTCCACAGAAAATTAAATTGCGATTTTAGTTTCTTATGTTTGAATTTATGGCAAACATGAAATTTTTATATTGGGATCATCTCTGTAGTTAGATTAATTTTCAATAACAAATATTTCAATAACCTCTTTAGAAACGGTACCAAGAACTTAAATACGAAATTTATTTATGAAAAAGTTTCTAAGTCTTTATAAGACCTCCAGTCTCAAGCGTTCTATCGTGATTCCACCAAATGATCTAATCACTTAGAACTAGGAAAGTTAAGTATTGTTAAATGAATGAAGTTTACGAGTTAGGGATAAAATTAATTGAAAACAATCATAATTTCATTCTAATGAGAAGATGTTAAATTCAGTAATGAATTTCCCCTCAATGAACATTGTTCATTGTTTTTCAATTAGTTTAATGAACTTCAATCATATTTAAAAATATCAAGATGTTAGTTACTCGAAAGAAGATATCTCTATGATTTTGTTCAAAAATTTAAATTATGATGTTTTGCAAATGTCCTGAATTTGCCTCTTCGAATGAAATTTGGCAACTATGACTGCTATGAATTTCAGCCACAGGAAAAAGGACGTCAGTTTCAAAAGAACTGCAAATGAGTGGAGTGAGAAAGGTGATTTCGGTGAACAGTTACTTAACTCCAGTGATTAGTCTGTCTTCCCCCATTTCTTAGAGAATCATCTTTTTACCTGATCTTAAAACGGATGGGCCGTCCGAAGGTTCACGTTTTGTATAATGTTCCCTGAAATTACTTTTGTTGAAGCGAAGCCCCTATGAAGTTGATTCCGCTTGCACTTCATAAAGCAAGGGGAGAATAAGGTGCAATTTTCTTTGGGAATGTCGGTATGTATGTATCCCCACAATGGACAGATAAAGATTATGTACGAAGCTCGCAGACAGTAATGTTCCTTATTGTTGTTGTTGTCCAATGATCCAGAGAGGGTGCTGACTCTGTTTGTGACTCGCTTTCACTCTGTAAATAAATAAAAATATCTACAACAGGAAGACAACAAATCACGTATTATAGTTAATTTTCCTTTTGAATATAACGGACTGTCATATCTATCTTTGATATTTCAGCCCAAATATAACAAAGCTAAGTTTCGGACATCGGATTTTAAGGGTATATTTGCTTTAAAATAATTCTAAATTTCAATTTATACAAATTTAATTAAATTTATTTATATTTCCTAATAAGTTCCCGTATTATAATAAAGTTAAGTTGTTTTATGCTCATATTTGATATTTTACTGCTAAACTAAAGATTTTACACAGAACTAAAAATTCATATACTTGCCATCTACAAAAACTGATTTATCATATATGATTATGTCCGCTGTCCCCTACAGTCTTACTTTAAGTGCCTCGTTAAAAGCGGCAGCCTTAGTTGTGTACGTTCTACATATATGATTATAATGGGATATCCAGTTAATTAAACAGTGATTAAATCTTAATTAAGTACTTAACATATTTCATCAAGTACTTGATATATAAATTTTTTCTACAACTATGTACACTCAGATTATTGCAATCCATTTTTATAATAGTTCTTACTAATTTTACCTGTTAATTTAGGTTCTTTTATGTTTCTTTGGTTCAGAAAATAATTGCATCTAGGTATGTATAGGTTTATTATCGATTGGTTCTGTTTAAATCAATTCATACCCACACAAAATATGAGCGCCACTCATGGCATTACATTCCTATGAGTAAACATTCATATAACATGTTATATTATTCATTTTTCCCTAATTTCTTTGTATGTACATAAATGCATGTTTGTCGAGTGGCTTGTTGGACATGTTTTGTCCTAATTGACTTCATCACATTGTTTCAGGTATCTGCAGGAGCCATGAAATGTTTCCTCCTGATGAAAGCTATGACAACAAGATCTTGGATGATTACATTATTAGTAAGTACAATCACTCATTTACTCATTTTATCAGGAGAAAAATAATTTTATATGAAATATACTTTTCCCAGGGAATTTTCATTATTTTATTATTTGTGAGAATAAGTAAATTACTTTAAGAGAATAAGTTAATTTATTTTAAATTTCAATACATTACAAAAAGAAATATATAAACTAGAATATGGTATCACTAGATACACTGTAAAAACATTTTATCTACTCAAAAGATACTTGACATTAAAAAAAAACTAATTCCTATTGCCCGAATTTTGATTTATTGACGAGCTCAGAATTTCATTTGCATTTAAGAAGGCCATTTAAAATTTCATTAAGAGGAACTGTCATAGAACTATCTAACTACATTCCCTTTTAAAAAATGTTGTTCTAAATAGTCTCAAAGAAAATGGAAAGCCTACTAAATACAACTTACCCGACCACAGTAGAATATTATATCGCATACAAATATTGCTATATTCGCCAAAATCTCCATATGTAGATTGATGATGGTAGATTTTTTGAGTTTATTATTTTTTTAGATAAATTGGTTCTATTGCTTGAACAATTTACTGTACCTCAATAAATTCAATACATAAATAACCTTTGATAGGGAAAAGAGCTTGAATTTTGGTCTGAATTGAAATACAGAATTTAAAAGAATTATTCACACAACATATACAGTTTTTTTTTTTTTAACAGTTGTTCTTCTAATAAGTCTTAATGCTTGATTTAAATTTACTTAAATTCTGATACGTTACGATATAAATGAATCAAGTGAAAATTTAAAAATATATCAAAACTTGAGTACTCGTCAGTTTGATCAGCTTAACATTTACATACGTACAGTTAAAAAAAAAGAAAAGAATAATCAGGCATCACAAGTTTGCTTCAGAAAACATTAAATTTGGCTCATTTATTGAGCAGCCGAATGCATTTTTTTTATGTAAGTTTTCTATCATCAACTTATATGAAAACATAAAATACATTAATGATAATGGTGCTATTTGCCAATTGGATAAGTGGAAGTGGTAAAAAAGAGGAATACAAAGACGTACCTTTTTATTAATCAGCAGTAACTTATATAAAGTTCATAATAATAAAATGCATTTCTTTCATCAGAAATTATGATAATTCTGTAGTGGATACTTTTAAGAACATTATAACTTTCTTAAATTCATTCATTTAATATATTTTGTAATTGAAGTTTTTTGAGTATATTAATGATTCCAGTTAGAAGTAGCCTTCTAACGCTTCATTAACTAAAATCTGTAAGTATAACAGTGACACAAAGCAATAGAATATGTTAATGAGAACAAATAAAACTTGTTTTTTGAAAATTACCTTTATCAATTAATAATTAATTTAATTCCAGATAAATATATAAATTATTATTTTGCGAGTAATGGTAAATAAATAAATTCCTCTGAAAGTTAGTGTTATGAATATAGAAAATATGAAACAATAATAACTTTCTGCTTTATGTAATATTGTTGCTGAATCGCAGAAGTCATAGGATTTCACTTAGTCACGAGACTCTGGCAGCTTCTTCGATTTTTTTTCAGTACGAAGAGTGTTGCGCAACCTGTTGTTATGCCCTAGAACTATACAGAATGTAGTTGCAATGTTCTTAACTAGGAGCGCTCTTTTCTAGCGTTCTCAATGGAATATTTATTAATCTTAGCGAGTAAAATATAGAAAATTCATTGTGTCTATAATATAATTTATTGATTTTTTTAAATAACGAGTTAAAAACAGACATATATTCTCAGATATTCCCTTTGTATAACCATGTTTCATACGTAAATATTAATTTTATTGTGGCATTTAATCCCACGTAAATTTAAATAAATTAATGCAAGGGAGTAGAATAAAAATCTAACTGGTTAGTTAGAGTTAGATTTTTATTCTTTTCCCTAGCATTAATTTATTCATGTTTCATAAGTATTAGATATCAGATGTGAGGAAAATACAAATGAAAGACGTCTTTAAATTAGATTAAAGAACAACATTAATACAATTCAACACCTCAAAGGGCTCTACACCCCTTTAAAATTTTATAAACGTAGACTAATATATTTTGTAAAATCCTTAGAATATTAATATAGTAATATGTACAAGCCTAAAATCCGGTACACATGCTCAACTAGTGTACCGTGATATAATGTGAAATATAAATCATTGAGGCTTAAAAAAAAATCCCACACCTTCAAATATTTATGGGAAAAACAAGGAAAATCCCTTCAACCATAACACCCTGAGACGTAATTTAGTAAGGGAAATGTACATAATGTAAAAATAAAATAAATGGATAAAAAAAAAATTATCAAATTAGATTTAATATTTGTAAAATGTCCCGACATTCACTTCAATCTTCTTCAGCTTCTTACTGATACTCTTGGTTGTCTGAATAAAACAAGAGATTCTCACTTTCAGTTAAAATGTACCCCATTATTAAGAGTTGCTTCTAAAATCCTCCCCTCTTCGAACTCATGCAGGGCTGTGAAATTCACGTTAGCATGTTTAACACCTTCCTAAAATACTTGTATGCGCATTCAACTAAGACATGTTCAACCAAGAAAATTCTTCTGCATGGCTGTTTAGCCATATTATTTTTTGTTAGGCATTGTTTGCTAAATTTTTAGTTATAGATATTGTTAGGTATAATTCTTAAGAATATACCTATACTGAAAAACTTCTAACCATTTATACCTTTGCTTAAAATATACTTATTAATATTTATACCTATATCTAAGAGTACGCTGTTACTGTTCAGGGAAGTTCAAATTTCCCCATATACGCAAAGGTGCAGGTTAACCCTGGAGAGTGGTGCTATCTGTAGTGAGCCCCAGCAACTACTGCTCTTTCTCCAACAGGTCTTTCTTGCCTTGGACTTGTCCAGCCCTAACACAAAATCTTTTGCTGTGCTATATCATATGCATTTTACTTTTATTAATAAATTAAAAATGTTAGCATGGCCTTCAGTAAACACGTAACTATACCAGTTTAAAATATACTTAACAATACCCATGTCTAACAATTTATATTTATACTTAACAATATACCCTAGCTATACCTAATAATACCTATTCCTAACAAACTTTACTAAACAATATCTAATTATAATAACAGTTAAATATATATTGTTTAGTAAAGTTTGTTAGGAATAGGTATTNTATATATATTCGGTTAGTATACCAAATAATACCTAACTGTATCTATACCCAACAATTTATTCCTAGCTTAAACAAACTATGCCTAACAATATACACATTTTTAACAATTTATGCCTAACTATTCCTAACAATATATCTATATGTAATAATTAAACTTAAAATTATCTAACTATACTTAACAATATACCTTAACCTAACAATTTACCTATCAATACCTAACAAATATAGCTAAAATACCTAACTTTATTTAACAAAAACACATCTAAAAATAACTAATCTATACCTAACAATATATGTAGCTATATCTTGTTAGGTATACCTAACATTTTATGACAATCCCTGATAAATATTTAGGCATTCTTTATATATTTGACATTATTTTCTTTATTTTTCCCAGATTACACAAGGACTGAGCTGTTTTTTTCTATTGTGAGTTTGCTGATGATGGTGATGGGGTTTGTGTTTTCCATTTACACTTTCAGAAACCCTCGTTACATGTTCAAGAGACTGGCAGGGGGCATACACTTCCTCTCAGGTATGTCTTGACAACTTGACATAGTGGCATGTCAACAATTCATGTTTTATTTTTCTCTTAAAATTTAGGAAAGCCTAAAAATGCAGGAAAAGTACAAAATTATCAGGAAAGGTAATTATAATTACAACAAAAAGTCAAGGAATTAATAGATAATCAAATCTTAAAGTAAAAACTTTAAAAAACAAGGCTATTTTTAGAAGCATTTAGTTAGTGTTTTACTAGCTGTATTTATCTATATTTTATTACTCTAATTTTGAAGAACTGAAGAGCTTTTCTCCTTTTAATTTATCATCCTCTGTAAAACTACAGAGTTTCTATTTTAATCTATAATGCTTTGTGGCATGTTTAAATTTTAAAAGTGTTAAAATACAATGTTGCTTAAATTTACGAGAGTACCGTTGAAGCTTGAGAGCATAGTGGAAGTGACATGCAGAATTTATTTATTCGCAGCCGTCGACTGAAACTACAAAATGCACTTATTTTCGGTTTTCTAACATTAAGTACTCTTAAAATCCAGTAAAATCCGAGCCTAAACGTCTACAGCATTGTAAATAAATCCTTTAATAAAGAAGTATATTTATATATATAATTATATATTGAACTAAATTGGGGAGCAAGCGATTAAAGGAATTATGAGGCTTGGAGACTGGTCTTCTGCCATTATGCTCCCAAATAATCTCGTGGGTTGTTTAGAGGCCTCAGATACAATGACAAAACATTCTTCCAAACGAAAAAAGATGTTGAAGCCAAAAGAGATTAAATCTGACAACGTCGAGAGGCACCAGAAATAATTACTTACTAAAAATACAGTCACCTCAAGAAGATATACGAGCTAAGACACAAGCTGCTGATTCGACTCCCTTTTTCTAGGAGCCTTAGAAATTAATGGGTTCTCCTAAATATTTTTAAAAAGATTTTTTAGCATCTTGGATTAAAGATGTTTGTTAGGCGAAAAGGAATAAAAAAACTTTACTAACTAAAAAACTTGCCCGCATCTTCTTTGTGCATGAAAAAAAAAAATGGAATATAACAAAACTATTGATTTTGGAATTATAAGATCATTTTTTTTAAAGAAATGTTTAAATGACCTAGTAGTTCCAATTACCGATTTATTTATAATCTTCTATTGCCATATATAAATAAAAATACATACATTATTTTTCAAAAGATAAATTTAAGAATTTATTTTAGATAAAGTATTTTTAAAGTACTTTTTGTTTATTCAAATTATTCATTGTTCTTATTTTAATATATTTAAAACATGCAGAGAATCTATTATAAGTTGGGTGTTTTACAAAAATCTTTATTAAGTCTCTTAAAAAGAGTAGTCCTAAAATTAGAAGATAGTAAATTTAAGATAAAGTTCGGTCAAATTTTCAATTTATCAACCGGTTTCCTCTATATTTCCATCTTCAGACTTCAGCTTTAGCAAGAGTGTGGACGCTGCGATCCATCATTTTGGCATTACTAGAGCGTCCTATATTATGCTGATGCCATATTGACGCTAATCAATGAATAAATGATANCGCTCTCTGTCTCTCCCACTCTCTCTCTCTCTCTCTCTCTCTCTCTCTCTCTCTCTCTCTCTCTCTCTCTCTCTCGCCTTTTTAAATTTTAATAATTTTGTCGTCGTTCTCAATGACCTGACAGGGCCACAATACGACAGCTGCAATGGTTTTTTGTTTACATCATTTCTTAGAAATATATGTATAGTAAATAAAATCATGATGATAATTGTGGTAAAGTAATCCCACATTTCATTATTAATTTGAATCGTAACGGGAGCCAGAAACCGCTATTAGCTTTTAGTGCCCAAGCCCAGAAAGGGAGACCCGGGTTCGATTCCCGGCTGAGGTAATGAGATTTTTTTCTGGCTCCCAGTAAGATTCAAATTAATATATATGCTAATATTGAGATATTTTGACACAAATGCTTTAATCGAGTTAAAATGTGCGTTTCATTAATACTTTACATCATTATTCTTACAAATTTGTTGACTAATATCGGTAATTTTTTTTTTTTTTTGGGGGGGGGGAGTNTTTATCGGTTTCAGTGAAAGTTCCGAGTGCCGTCAATATGTTCAGTGTGTTATGTAATTTTCGACAGGATCAATTACTCTTAAGCGAATTAGACGGTGGTTTTACTTCTGCAATGTCATTCATGACTGTCATAGTGAGGGTAACAGAAATGGCAATCTCTAGCCACAGTCGCCTCTTAGGCTGCATTCTATTTTCATCGAGGATGGGAACCCCTGAATTAACTTCAGTCGAGTTTCATGTCGTGGTACACGTGCTAAAACGCAGCAAAATTTACGTCATAGCCGGGGAATCTAACAGAAGGCTGCGCCAACTGCAACATCGTTATTTATATTATACATTATTTTACTGAAGAAAAAATCTATTAATAATATCCGAAAAATATAATATAGAATATATTTGAAATACAACTTAGAAGATTGATTTCCTTCACTGTCTTTCCCCACCCAACTTGTACAGACCCATCCTCAACGACATTAACTTGTCCTTTTTAGTTTTTAAAATAAAATTATTCATTCTTGGCTAATATAATAAATAAAATATAATATATATATAATAAAACATGAAAAGTACCCTTGCACGACACACTTTTATTTAAAGACGATATGGAAATTTTCCTTTACAAATATTCTATATGAATTTTATGTAATAACAATGTTTTATTGGGTACTTGAAATTAATATTAAGTTCATTGGCTCATCATTCCCGCTAACTTTAGCTAACCATATAAAGATTAAACGTTTTTAATTTAATTGTAATATGAAATTAAAAATGTGTTAGAATTGAAGAGATAATTGTTGAATTACTAAATTCGTTGATATATGTCTATAGTAAGAAGCTTTAGTGTGAGTGCTCTTAGGGGGAGTTCCACGGTCTCAAATGACGAAAATTTAATTCTAGATATGTTGATGATGTATATTTTCTCTTCTGTGCAGCTTCTTCCGTGATGGTGGTGCTAGAGGTGGTGATAAACTCGATAGAGTACGAGAAGGAATATCTGCCCTACGTCCACCCGAAGGGGGCCATATACTACTACCACTTCTCCTTCTACCTGGCCTGGGTGGTGTTCGCCATGAACGCTGTCGCCTGCATAGTCTTCCTCGTCTACTCGAAGAAGAGGAAGAGGGACAAGGCTCTCACCGAGGAGATGGCGATGGCTGACGAACCCACCATCATCGGACGATAGTGCGGGGGCTGTGTTTGGCCTCCCACGAGGACACATCTTTCTTTTACAAAGAAATATTGGCAATGTTCTCAGCGAATGAAAAGACTTGTGCATATGATTTAAAGATAGATGCTAATTTTTAAGCAGTCATTATTTAGATTAACATAATAGCATGTAGGCTAGAGGGTTTTAGTTCTACTGCAAAAAACTACTTTTTAAAATAATTTATCTTTCGCTCGCAGACAGTA
>KZ808490.1:66573-87214 GCA_000696205.2 Oncopeltus fasciatus | reverse complement strand
AATATGAATGTATAATATATAAAATATAATATTTTATGTTTGTCTAAATAAATTATATTTCTCAATCCTTTAGACTTATGATAAATAAGATTAATTACAGGTTTTAATAGGAATATTACAATTTTAGAAAAATACTTAAAATTACACCTATCTAGTAGGATCAAATCCCACAGGATGATTAAGTTATTTTAGGAAATTATATTGTTTAAAAAGAACGAATGAATGTTATTGATTCGTCGTTTCAGTCTTATGCAAATATTAATAGCGTTGTGGTTTGTATGAAGCCGACAATGGATTTCTTAACAAGCGAGAGCTGTTTTACAAGACCCATAAAACTTTTTTTTTCCATATCGTAAGATGGCAAATCATCTTAGAGGTGGTGAAATAGGGCTTATCAAGGCTGCAGTGAGCGACTAAGCAAGCCGCGCCTCTTGCAGCGCCCCTGACGGTGACATCTGGAAGATAAAAAACCACTGAATTATTCTGACCTTCCGCAAGGTGAGAGAGAAGGACTCTCCACTACCGACACGCTGTCCGCAAAGGAAACGACCATTCTTCCCCAGGCTTTATGTGACACTTCAGGGTTCGTGCAGAGGAAGTAAAGGTTATTTCTGGAGGTGATACGTTTCCAAGATGGGGTTTCCGCATTTAATTTGCAATAGTACCTTCTGGAATAGCAATGACAGAGTTGTTCACGTAGGCTTCGTCGGTCGTCAGATGTATTTACCATTTCATCTTCCGGGTTGGACCGAGTCAAATTGTTCTTTTTTGCCGAGCTTTCGCACATCATGTGATGGCTTCTTCAGGGCTGAAAAGAGAATGAGAGTTGTAAAGAGAGATTTTTAAAAATCCAGATGGTATATATTTACCATGTTTTATACACCAGGTGGTGTATAATCCCGGCGCGGTCTTGTCCTTGGGCGAAGTCTGCCTTCCCATTGGTTGATACTGTGTTCTGGTGGCTGGTCTCTGGAGTAGTCAGGTAGCTGGTCACTGATTGGTTGGATCCTCTTGTCAATTAGCGCTGGTTTCCAGTTTTTGCTCAATCTGTATCCGTCTTCTCTGTTGATATTTTTCGGATTCTTGGTTATTTCGATGGCTTCTCTGATGGTTCGTCGATAGTAGTTGCTTTCCCGGGCCAGTATTGAGGCGTCTTCGAATTTGATGTGGTGGCAGGTGTTGGCGAAGTGTTCTGCTAGAGCTGACCTTTCTGTGCGTCCGTGTTTGATGTCTGCGATGTGTTCTTTGAGACGTGTGTCTATCGTCCTTCCGGTTTCACCGATGTAAGAAGTTCCGCAGGAGCAGGGAATCTTGTAAATTCCTGGAGTCCGAAGTCCAAGTTTATCCTTAGGTTTCGGAAGGATGTCTGTTATTTTTCTGTCCGTGTTGAATGTTGTTCTTATTTTGTGATTTTTTAGTATTCGGGCGATCTTCTCTGTTGTCCCTTTGACGTATGGGATGGTCACTTGTCCTTGGAATTCTTCGGCTTCTCGTTCTTCCTTGTTGCGCTGCATATTTCTCTTTCTCTGGATCTTGTCTATAGTGTTCTGGAAAATGACAGAGTGTTAGCCAGAACGGTGTCACTGTGTCGCTAATAATTCACAAGCAGCACTTAGCCACAATAAGGCATACGTCTATTAAGGGGAGACTACCCAAAAATGGATGGTGTAATCAGAAGCCATAAATCGTCATAGTATGTGAGAATATAAAATGAGAAAATTATATTTATTATATGTAGATATTCAAATATACACTGTGGTCCTGACATATGACATTAAGAATGAGGATTGTTAGTTAAAGTAATTTGTAAACTGAAATGTTGAATAAGAAAACAAAAAACTATGTCATTTTCAGCAAAATGGATAACAAAACTAATTTTTAATCCTCAAAATAAACTGTGTGATTTTTTTACGCATTATTTTATATTCTACCATCGATTATTATTTAATGTAGGGGTTATAAAAGAAATTATTCACACATAATAATAAATTCAATTATTATAATGAAAGCAAACAAAACTGAACACTGTCCTTTTTCAGACCTATCTACCTCCTTTCATTACTTCCCAAAACATTTGATAAATTATTTTATAAAATATTTTATAGGTAGTCTTCTACTGGGCAGAAGATACTTTATTTGGCTTTTGATCCCTCAACCCAACAACCCCACAGGGTCACAGCTCTGGAGTGAAAGCTCTTCACTAGCGCAGTACTCCTGGATGTAACCCAGAAGTATCCTTGACATTTGTACAAACTAAAAACACCATTACCCAACACATATCTCCTAAATATCAGACCAATCTTAGTGGACAGATTCTTTGCTGTTGGAGTAGGCTCAGTTCTATCCACTTTATGGGATGCCCTGATCCATACGTCAAGGCTTCGTATTGGCTCCACTCCTTGGCGTAATATACATGCGCGATACACATTCAACACTAATGTTGATCCTCTACCACTCCCAGCATCTTTCGCAAATGACACAGTATTAGCATTCCTCACATCCAACATATACACACGAGCAGCTCTCAAAAATTGAAAAATGATGAACTCTATGAAAAACAGCTTATCTACATGAAATCGTAACACATCACTTTCAACTTTGAAATTGAACATGTTCAGCAATTAATATTTAAAAATAATACATTCCACATGTCACTAAGTTACATTATTTACATGGGGCCCATATACACGGAACTCTAAGCAAACCATTTCGGAACGAATCAAGACTATATTCTCTCCTACATCCCAAATAAAATCTACTATGTAATAAATATTCAACATTTAAAAATATGATATTGAACCACTGTGGGCATACAGTTTTAAAAATTATGGTGTAGTTAAACAATCTAACATCAATTTCCTTCAGGCTCAACAAGGAAAATTCTTCGTTTTATTGTGAACGCTCCAGAATTCATTTGAAAACATATTTATTCTTTTACATAAAAGAAACATACAAAACATATTTATTCTTATCTCAACATCCTCACATGAAATTTATATAAAACTCTTCTACACCCGCTTCCACTATAATCTACAACGCCATTCAAATGCACCTATACAGGGCATGTTAACACTGCATTTACCATTAAACACTGCAAGAAGGCCCGCAAAAATATTCGCCCCCAGACCTACTTGAGTAGACAGCTTCATCCCCGAGGGGTTGTGGTGGTGGGGGGAGGGGGGAGAGAGAGAGCATTGCTGGGTGAACTCATTCCTTCATTCCCATCATGACCTTTTTAATTACTTTATTTAATGCCATCATGTGATGATTTTACCATGTGGTGTTGGTGTAGATATCAATATGAAAACATAATAAATAAAAGTTTATCCAGTTCCTTCTTGACGGACTTTTATCTGATTTTTTATTACATATTTATACACTATCAAAGAATATTATTTAATACAATTATTATTTTTAATGGATAAACTCTTAAATTCCAATTTTCTAAATAGTACAATAGATTAAAAAATGTTGACAATAAAAGTTATTATTTTTTGATATTCTATATAATAGCTGGTTGGTGGAAGTTCTCAATCAAAAGTGGGCGAAATAAATGAGGAATGTTCAGTAACCTCCACAGTTCTTTGGTCAGGATGTACTGTGGAGATTTGTGACCATTTCTCATTTATTTCACCCCCTTTTTCCTCTGATCTTCTCGTTAACGTTAGTAGTGTAAATAAGAGGCTTCTGGCACACGCAAATGATGAATTCTGGCGGGAGACCATGGTGTCCGCCATTTTCATCATTTGCGTGTGCCAGAAGCCTCTTATTTACACTACTAACGTTTTATGGCCAATTTAAGAACAGTTTACCGCCAACATATAAAAAGGCCAAGAAATCCTGTCAGCTTAGACAACATGGACTACGCCCTTCCTGGGAGTGAATGCCATCAGGTCTGCAGGCGTATGGAGCCCCGAAGGTTAGTCAATCACTCTCGCCTAGGGGCGGCATCACATCCGGCTTCTCCCCAGATCAAACTGATTCATCATCGTGAAGGTCCAGGAGAAAGAAAGAATTTTGCAGACTACTGAAGGAATAACAGGAGTAACAGGAGTTGTAAAAGAATGTTGTTCAAGATTCGTTTAAAATTATTCCTCGAGATGAGATTATTGATTTTGAAAGCGCTCAGCCTCACAAAATAAGGAATCATGCGAAGCTTTCATTAAGAAAAAAACATAAATTAAAAAACCAAATCCTTTCAAAAATCCTATCTATTTAGAGCAATGTTGAAAAAAAATTATTTTATTTTTTATCCAAAATAAAATAAAAGAAATAAAAATAAAGAATTGGGTTAATTTTTTTTGTTTTAGATGTTTAACAGTAACGAATATATATTCACGATTTTTCTTTTTAAACTCCCACCTTTTCTCCTTTTCACACGGTTTAAAAAAAATGTTTTTCAATTATTTAATTTATCATTTATCAGTTGAAATTATGAATTAATTAGCTTACATGTAGGTAAACCAAGAATGTTATTGTCCAAATTGAAAGAAAATGAACGTTAAAATGGAGGTTTTAGTTCGTTTTATGAATACTGAATTCCTGTAATATACCGATAGACCATTATGTCCTTCCTTCTTTAGCAAAATCATGTATCTGGTTTTAAGAAATGGTATATAAGTTGTATTAATAAATGGAAATATTTCCCAAAGGTTGTTCGTTTGAGAAAATCTAATGAATCGCATATGGTTGAAGGAAAAATCACTTCTTTTGGCCCATATGTGTCCCTATGTTGTGCATACATATAGTGGCATTGGTTAAGCATGATAGCTCTGTCTATCAACATAAAAACCGTCTATTGCAGTGGATTTCTATTTGCGGTAAAGTTTAATAAGTAGTAAGAGTGGTGAGATCATTCACTTAAGGCATTGAAGAATTACCTCAGGAGAGTCTGAGCCTTAGCAGGGTCATGCTTCTTCCTGCGGATTAATGAGGGTCTCCATGCGGGTGCCGGATGCAGGAGCCGATGGATTACCTGGCATTCAGGAGATTGTCGCGAGGTGGATGTCCTTAAACCGGATCTTGGCGAGGCGACATTTGCTAGAATGCGGAGGGCCTGGAGGTCACAGGCAGTGGGATGAATGTAAATGGTCTTCAAACCAGACTCTGCAACCAACTCATGGATTTGGAATTGCCTCAAATAAGAAATAAGACGGACGAAAATAAAACTGAAACTTTTCTATAATAAATCATTTTCTAGCAGATACATTATTATGCATTTCTAAATATTATTCAACAAAAACTAGGAGAAAAATTAATGAAACTCTCCTCTGCACGAATTTAAAAACCATCACTTTATAAAAAAAAAAAATAAAAGAGATATAAGGAAAACTATGAGAACGAAAAATGTTAATAAGGAAGGTTAGTCGAGGAATCGGTCTTGGGATTTTAATAAATACAAAAAGGTTTCTGGTATAGTTTCGGTCTTAATTTCAAGGTGATGAAGTTAGAGTAGTCTCCAGCTTTAGGACAAATTAATCATGACTTCGAAGATCGAGTAACGATTTAGTTATCCAAAAGTTGGAGACTCTCACCCCCATTATGTCTGAAATTTTTGCCGAAACGTGAGCATTTTATTCATTCAGAGTTTTTATATATTCGAACTAAAAGGTCAAATTCCAGACCAATCCTTCATCATAAAACTAACTATCCTTAAGTAGATTTATTTTAATTTGTTATCAGATCATTAATCAATGGGGAAAACCCTGAGGTGTAGGTCATTCTGTTTAAAGGTCACTTTAACTCTTGACTCTGATGTGTGGCAATAAACCGTGGTAATAAACCCTCGGAGATCTCTTCAGACGTCACTATCACCCTGATGATGACTTATAATTTAAGTCGAAAATTCAGCAATAATAAAAAAAATACCATACAATTTTGGAGTATTTTACTTTTCTGTTCCTGGCCGAAACCCTGACTAATTTCTCGAGCATAAGACTACGGCCAACGAACCTTTAACCATTTTAATTATTTCCTATTCCATGGATTATCTCGCGATAAAAATGATTCATCGTGATATGATTTCAGGAGAGTATGATTAATTTATATGTCCATATACCTGCTATACAGTAAAATAGGTGCACAAATTTAAGAAGTTGTGGAGTGCTGCGAATTAATCATTGTTTTTTTATTAATCGTTTTTCTATTCATTTTCCACGATATGCAGATTTTTATAACGTTTCTCATATGTTTCACACATTTTTCGTTAATCATAATAAAATTAGAAGCAATGCTCGTCCCACATTAATTTAGTCAGATATGGCATCCAGTAAGTTGAAATGATAGTAATCATATTATCATATTTATTATGATAACAAATATAAATTGTTATAATTGACCGGTAAATCTGTACTAATATCTAGCTTATATAGATCAATCACGGTAAATGATTTCTCACTGAATTGTCAATTACAGTGAATTTCGAAAAAATGAAGATAAAGAAGGTTTTTTTCAAGAGAGTCCTCTCTATACGAAATATTACAGCAATTAAAATGATGCGTATATATACAATCTAGCCAAAGTAAAATAAATAATAATAACAATAAAAAAATTATCAATGATTTTTGACAAGATAGTTTATTTGGGGCAAAGTTAATTTGAGACAAGATAGTTGATTTATGGAGCTATGTGAGGTATTTTATACTGCAAAAATATTCCCGTTTACCTCTATCTAATCCACAAATTATTAGTTAAAAGAACTTTGAACGTTCATCAGTAAAAGACCATTGAAATTTGCAAAATAAATGTTAGTTGTCCAGGGAGTAAAATAAAAGTAAAAGATTAAGATCAACCAATTGAAACTATTAGTAATATAAAATAATAATCAAAGGATTTGAAGTCTAACTATTGAAGAATGAATATTACGAGAATAATTTTGCAGAACACTTAATTGCAATTGGCTTCTCATCAAAAGATTTTTGCGAAAACATTACTCAGTACGTGTTTATTTTTAGAAAAAATCAATTTGGTTTTTTTGATTTTTGATAAACAAAGTATACAAATCGAGATCGAAGGACCGCAAATCATCATGAAAATAGGGCTGTACCTAAATATCATATCAAATGTGACAAAATTTTGTAGATGTTGTTGTTACAATTATTCATAATTAGATCCACTTAAACTCAACGAAATTTAGCGAAAAATATTATAATAGTTTAAGAAATTCATCTAACGAGTGAAGTCAATTTCCAGAAAACTATAAAAAGAGATCCATATTTAGTGGCCATTATTTTATTTACAGTTGCAAATACTAACAGGACTTATTGAAATGATTAGCAAGCAATTTCTAAGACAAAGTGAATAACTGAAATGCTATTGTCAATTAAAATAGTGGAAGTCAATATTTATTTAATTGATAAATTATTATTAATATTTTTTCAGCTTATTTACTTTCTCAATAATTTGTTGCAACTAAGAGACTGCTTTATTTGATGCTTATATTTATTCCTGCTTTGCCAAAATGTATATATAGTTTTACTGGGCTAATACTTTTGGTTGTGGTATCTGATTGTTTTGCTTTTCATGTATATATGTATGTACCTATTTAAAATGTCATTCATGTTACTTATTTGGCTTTTTCATTGTATTTTCCCCTTAAGGGCTTAGCTAATATGTGGTGTTGGGTCTAGGTGACAGCTGTTGCGAAGCTGAGCGCTCCAGACGGCCTCCCTATCTCCCGCTAAAATCCACATCAGCTGATCCGAATCACGCACCCCTCGAGCACAAACTACCCCCAAACCTTTGGACCAACTTACTGCACCATGTACCTTTTCCACTTAGTCCTCATTGCCCTTTGCTCAGTTTACCTCATTGTCACCATCTATTATGCTTTTTACTATTACATTTATGTGTACAGTGAAAAAAGAAAAGAAGTATGAAAATATAATACTGTCATGGTAAAAAAAATAAATATGTGTTGGAGTATTATTAGGCTTGAATATTGGTAACGCAACTTATAATGTATAAAGAAAATAATTATAAGAAAATTAGTTGGTACATAAAATTTAATTTATACTGTCTTATGAATTGTAATTTCTCAGCATTGTTTATGGTGGGATTAAGATTTATTGCAGTAGCTTTCGTAAAACATTTACATTTTTTTTATTTTTCAATTTATATTTTTTTTTAAAATAAACAATAATCATTGGATATCGTAATATTGAGTTCATTTTTTTAATGTATAAAATTTATAATCACAAAGTCACAGTACAATGTCAGAGGGGTATTTTTATGTAAGTGACACATTTAACTTACTTAATTTACTAATTTATCAGATAATAGGTTATATAATCAAATTTAAATATTACTTAATAAAAACTAGTTTTATTTTATAGAATTGCGTAGATAGCACAAAAAACAAAATTGTTTTGTTTGTGTGAGGAGTTTAAGGAAACTAAACCACCGAAGTGATTCTCAAGTATTTCAACAAATGTGTTCATTAGGATAAAGGAATTATGTTAATATGTATAGTCCATTGTGTATAACATTTATGAATATATTTTTATTCTTCCTGGCTGTTTTATTGAAAACATTCCCACTCTGATAAACTCTGCATGCATTTAGAGAAATCAACTTTCTAAACATTTTTTAGTTTGTTTAAACGTATACAATTTTATAAATATTATTTCTTTCAATTCTATAATATTACTTATTAGTTCTGCTAAGGAATAATTTATGGAAATTGTTTGATAGCTTTTCAATAAAAAAATTTAATCACCATCACTTTATAAAAAAAAAAAATAAAAGAGATATGAGGAAAACTATGAGAACGAAAAATGTTAATAAGGAAGGTTAGTCGAGGAATCGGTCTTGGGATTTTAATAAATAAAAACTAATTTGTGAACAAAAAGGTTTCTGGTATAGTTTCGGTCTTAATTTCAAGGTGATGAAGTTAGAGTAGTCTCCAGCTTTAGGACAAATTAATCATGACTTCGAAGATCGAGTAACGATTTAGTTATCCAAAAGTTGGAGACTCTCACCCCCATTATGTCTGAAATTTTTGCCGAAACGTGAGCATTTTATTCATTCAGAGTTTTTATATATTCGAACTAAAAGGTCAAATTCCAGACCAATCCTTCATCATAAAACTAACTATCCTTAAGTAGATTTATTTTAATTTGTTATCAGATCATTAATCAATGGGGAAAACCCTGAGGTGTAGGTCATTCTGTTTAAAGGTCACTTTAACTCTTGACTCTGATGTGTGGCAATAAACCGTGGTAATAAACCCTCGGAGATCTCTTCAGACGTCACTATCACCCTGATGATGACTTATAATTTAAGTCGAAAATTCAGCAATAATAAAAAAAATACCATACAATTTTGGAGTATTTTACTTTTCTGTTCCTGGCCGAAACCCTGACTAATTTCTCGAGCATAAGACTACGGCCAACGAACCTTTAACCATTTTAATTATTTCCTATTCCATGGATTATCTCGCGATAAAAATGATTCATCGTGATATGATTTCAGGAGNGAAATGAAACATCTGAGTTAAAATAATTATAACTGTACATGAATTATTAATCTTGAAATAAATAAATATTAAATAATGCTTCACTTGAGAAATCCAGACATGGTTCGTTTATCTTGCTAGTACTTCCTCGCCCATTTTTTATCATCATATAACGAGCATCTTTAAGAAAATCCAATCGCATTATGCAATAATAATGTAAGATAAAAGAAAAGAATTTGCAGTTGCATTGAAATTTAATTTCATCATTCTAGACAGATGTACACATACACACACACACACATACATGTATATGACACATATTTATTATATTAAAAAAATTTTCTATTGAGAATTTTATTTTTTCTTTCATTCAAGTAGTATAATAAAAATTCAAATTACACATCAATATTAATTTTTTGATATAATTTTTTTTAATTATTCGTATAATGTATGTCGTATTAGTTGTAATAAAGAGCTATTTTTGATGTGATCAAAAAGTATTAAATTTCCACAGAATAGAAAGCTTTACAATAAACAAAGAAAGGTTATATACTTTTGTTCAAGCAACCGTGGGCTAGAAAGATGTGTATACGTCATCGAGAAAACGTGTGCAAAATATAATCTACAATAGAAATTGCTATCTAATTAATTAATAAAATTAATGTTAAGTGGAAGGGAGTTAGGGAGTAATCTGAGATTCCTGACTTAGGGGACGATCTTACTGAGGGGTGCATCTCTCTTACCTATCTCTCTCTCACTCTCTCTCTCTCTCTTTCTCTCTCTCTCTCCCTCTCTCTCTCTCTCTCTCTATATATATATATACTCGCTCTGGCCAGAAGAAAATATTGCTATTCCACTGATTTTAATATCCCCTCACTTCTTTGAAAAAACTTTTAAATAAATGGGATTTTCCACCATTTAGCTTAACTATATCTTTTGGGAATTGTTAAGTAGATTTAGTTAATTAATTAATATCTTTTAAGGCTTACCAGATGTCCAAGGTAGTGAGTCTAATGGTGCTTTTATAACCAAGAAAGCAATTTTCTAACTTCTTTCCCAGACTCACTTCTATTACTGTCTCAAGCGATAAAACATGGTCGGACGTTGGCCTTTGTGGTCTAAAAGCAGCATGCTCCTTTTCCATTTTATTGTCTACGAATTTTCAAATTTGCACTTTATCCTATATTATCAGAGACGCGGTGCAGGCTTTACAGTCCACTCATGAGATACACATGACTCTGTAATTTTCACACCAGGTCCCTCCTGGCCTTAAGGCATTCCAGTTGTTGCCACATTTCGCTAAAATTCCTTTGAAAATATTTCTAATAATTTTGTAGAATAGAAAGATTTCCAACCATTTCTCTCTTAAGCCCATTTTTCGCGTTTTAAATGAAATATTAAAATATTTCTAAGATTTTTACTCCTTTACATTTTACACATGAAAGTAAAACACTAGTAATTAATTTAGGTTGACATTTAATTTCAATGAAATCACAATTTGAATACTAGTGGAGAATTTGTTAGGGGTTTCGTTAAGGAAAAGAATCTCCATTTGAATATTATATCAACTTAAGTAAAGATATTAAAAAGATTTAAGTGATTATTTAAGATAAATTTCTTCAGCATACTCACATCTGGCACTTTTTTTTTATTCCATTAGTAAGTATGTGTTGAACATCCTAGATTACCATTAAGTTATGCTAAAAGATTATTAAGTTAATCATACCTTTTTTAAGTACATAACTCATAATTTTTGTACAAGCAATTCGTTGACATATTTTTATTCAAAATATTATTTTGAATGTTAAATTAAATCTTTTAGAGCAATACAAATATTCTTCATACAATTCATAAATAATAATTAAATTTATATTATCAGGTTAAGAAAATTCTACCGATGTTATTGGCGGATGGATAACTAAAATTTTTTTTTTACATGCGTTTTCACACAGTTTAACTCTAAACTATAATTCTTTGAAAGAGTTATATATTTTTACTGTGTTCAGCTCCAAAGTTTTAGTTTTAATAACTTGTAATTAGAAGCATTTTTAACTGCTCCCATAGTCTGACTACATCTAGCTGTCTGTAAACTGCCGATTAAATGGAAATACTTGTGGAATAATGTAGGAATTGTAAGTGTGCAATAAACGAAAATAGTCCAGAGACGTTCGATCTTAAAAAGAACTAGCTTGTTACGAGCGTATAATATTCTAGGGGACGTAGATGTTATGCTAAAACTGAAAATGGTTCTTGTTATGTATTCCATATTTATATAAATAGCGATAGAGAAATGATAAACATATATTTACTTCTTTCTGAAAGTGATGGAATATGTTTTGTTGTGCAAATGAGGAAATGCAACACCCCACACTAAAGACGGTTCGTATTTTATGAGCTTGAAATACGTAGTCTGTTAAGTAATCATCTTCCTTCAAAGCATAGAATGCATTTCGTATACAGCTACCCTTCTTAAAGGAAAAGATTACAGAGTGGAGATAGTTACCCTGGTAAAGGGGCGGATTGGGTCTGGTTCGATGTTCTTTCTCCGTAGATAGCGAGCGGTCAGCGAACCATGAGGTGCACATTTGCATAAGGAGTTAGTGGGACGCACGCCATCTGCCGGCCGCTCCACGGGACTTGCGGAAGTCGTAGGAATCTGGAACTGGGTCTCGAACTTTGACCTAACGTCAAGAAAACGGGGTTCGCAAGTGCTATCTTTAATCGCCCCATTTCGCATGGCATACGAGCTATTGCAAACCGACATGAAAGGGCCTACGAAAGTCACTAATTTCAGAGAGAATTTATTTACATATTTTCAGGAAACGGGATTATCAGATGGAAACCCATTTAGGGAGAGATATTTTCAGACAAACCAGCTATTTTTTTAGAATAAAAATATTCCGTTTGCAGAGCTTGTTAAGAGGAAAATTCTTAAATTCATTATCCATTAAACCTTTTGTAACAATTAATGGTCAGTAGGCAGCTGGCTGATCTGAAATAGTTAAATTAACATAACTTAAGCACATAACATAATAAAAACGCTCTAATAAAGTATTGTGTTACAGATATATCCTAATTCAAGATCATCTTACCTATTTAGCCACTACGTTTAGAGTAATGATAGTAGTTTTAAACTGAATGCCAGTACCATTTCTGGCTTTGTTACAGTACCACAACCTCCAGAATTAAAAAAATAAAAATAAAAACCACTTGTTTGAGTGAAAGGATTGGAATAATTTGGCATAGTACTGTAGAAGGGCATATTCATTTATAAATAATCTGTAGTAAACCATACTCTTTTGTGAACGAATACTTTAGAGGGNTATATATATATATATGGCGGTGTCCGTGTTTTAGTGGTTAGCGTGCGTGATGGTAATTGTACTGGATTCAAATCTTGGTTTCCCCTGTCCTTTTTCTGAACTATTAACTCTGATTCCCAACCAGAGTGCGCTATGACCATGGCACTATTGTCCCTGCCTGTCTGTGTGCTTCCTCTCAAAAGGACCACCAACTCCTCTTCAAAGGGCACAGGCCTTGTCCTGAGTAAAATAAAGAACGACTCCCCCCCTCGCAGTTGGCATGAGACTTTAGTTAACAGAGGAGTTTACGAAACCTGTCTGCCATTTATGAAACTGTCTCTCAAGCTACAAGTGTATATCTGGGATTATGTTTTGAAACTTCATCCCAATAATTCTAGGTATAAGCTAGATTTGTATAGGTGAAATGTCTAAAGACTAACATTTTCGTAACTCTATATTTTTAATATTTTAATTCAAGCTACTTAATTTTTTTATAAGTGGAGTTAATTTTTAATACAGTCTCCTTTAATAATCTTAAATTTTGGATTCGTTCGATCCACTGAGTCTGTTACATTAAGTATATATCCCGCCGAGAAAATTCTTACATCAAAAAATAAAAGATGGCCCCAACCTCCATGCATTTTTAAATAGTATGGTTACCAATGGATAGCCCCTCTCTCCAAGTTACTTAGTGATTGAATGTTTTAGTAAAAAATAAATTTCAGAAATTGTTTATCAAAATTCTCTTGGTGGTTCATTGGGAAGGATGTGGTGCAAAGTGCGATTATACCACCTCATTGACCGTTGGGGAGAGGGTTGTTGAGGTGCACTCAGTGGTATTTAAAGCGATAATCAAAGAAATGCAGAAAGTATCCCTCGAAGATTTAACTTTCTTGAGAGCTTGCACATCATCAACAGAAGGGGAGTCTGAGGTCTACACTCAATGGTATCTAAAACTACAATTTATGAATTACAACTCTTGTTGGAAAGGTTTGTGTTCTGTAAAGAGATCATCTTCAAGAAGACTAAGAGTTGACCTCAGTACGATCCAAAGTCAGGAAAGATCATTAGGTGCCACATGCAGTTTAAAGTGTCATTGAGAGATTACGCGATATCATCCTTGGGAGGGCTTTGGGCTGAAGCCCGTAGTATCAAATCATCTTGGAAATAATCTATGTAGTTGATGGAAGTTAGTTATGTTCGATGAGTCTCTAACGCAAATATCTTAGAAACCCAGAATGTGTACCTTCTGGGTTTCTAAGATATTTGCGTTAGAGACTTTTCGAACATTACTAACTTCAATCAACTACATAGATTATTTCCAAGATGATTTGGTACCACGGGCTCAACTAAAGCAGTAGAGAAAGATAGCATCACTTTCTCCATTTAAGACTGAACTTAATGCTATCCAAAGCTTTAATCTAGGAAGTACAGAAAGTATTCCCTTTAGCTTTAAACTGTAGATATAGATTACACCATCTCACCCTTGAGAGGTCTGCGGTCTGAACTCATTCAATAGTCCTGCAGGTTTGAGCTCTCTCGAGAGAAAACACTGCCTCTTATCCAAAGGTTATATACGGTTTTATCCTCGAGGGCATCTGAGTCTGCATTCAATGAAAACCAAAGCGACACTGAAGGCTCAAGGTTGTAAAATGGATAAAACTGTAATACGGCCGCAGGCTTTGTGATATGTGTAGAAATGAGTTTTTTTTTTCCTTTTTTTCCCCCCGATGATTCTCTATTTTTTATGTCAAATAAAAGTTTTTCAAATTTACATAGTCCAAAATCATCTTAGTAAAACGATTAAGCAGAAGTAAGTTTATATTGATCGAATTAGATTTTCTGTTAATTTTCTTAAATACCTTTAGCAACTTTTACATGAGGCTGAATATTTCCATTAGCAGCATTAACTTAGTATTTGTATCGTATTAAAGTCTATAGGATTTTATGTATGTATGTATGTATTTTAGTTTCAACTAAATTCAGTAACCGTGAATAGGAATTATACATTTTGACTGTCCATGTTAGTAACCTGTCATCATTATAAAACAAGCGTTTGGAGTAGGGTTTTCTTAAACAAAAAATTTATAAATTCTACAGTGTTACAATTATTGTGAGTGTTATAAAATGATGTATAGATAATATATGTGTTGTTACTTTCTACAATTAGTAAAATAATAATAATAATTCATGGAGAAATATTATAAAGAATAAATAATGATATTATTTGTGGTATGTAATCTCACGTTAAATGTTTTACAAGAAATACATAGGGAGCCAGAAAAAAAAGTAGAAGACCCGGGTTCGATTCCCAGCTGAGTTAGTAAGATTTTTTTATGGTTCCCTTTGCATTACATCTAGAAAATTTAACGTGAGATTACGAGCCACAATTAATATCATTATTTAAATAAGAAATATCGGGAAAAAAAATATTAGTCTAACAAATAACCAAAAATGTTAATTCCTTGGAGTATAAGACGATATATTCGTCCTACTTGGGGGTTTAGACTCGGAGTAAAGTGCGGGGTGTTAGAGAGAGAATATCTAACCTGCCACAGTGGTGTAGGGGTCAGCATACCTGCCCGGAAAGTAAGAGAGTTGGGTTCAATTCGCGGCTGAGATAGTAAGACTTTTTTTCCGGCTCCCTTTGCATTCCTTGTATAAAAAATTCATATTTTAGAAAATTCTTAATGTTTTAAAGAAAGAAATAAACTCCTGCGTTTTAATTTACAGTTTGTATTTGTAAGTTTGCGTATTTTATTTGCAGAGACTATATTATTCTCTTATTTTCTTTTAAATAGAGTTTATAATTCGTAAGATTGGTCTAAGTTTTAATTAATAAGTAAATTATGAGAAAATTCATTTATTGTAGTTGAGGATATTTTTTTTATGTTCCAAGGAATACTTCACTCCTTGACATCATATTTATTCTTGAACATTTTCTTGACGATTATGTTTGTAATATTGGTAATGAGTTAGTAAAATTGTGTGATTTATTGTCAAGGAAACATAAGTTTTATCAAGCTTATGCAATCGTTTCTCTAGCTTATATAAAGAAAATAATTTATATAGAATCATTTATGTTGGAATTAAATTCTATTCAATTAATTGGTCGAACAATTAACTGCAAATATAGGCATTCTGATTAGAAAATTATTTTACTTATTAATATGCATATGCAGCAGCCTAAAATGCTTTTGAAAGTGATAGTTTTTTAATAATTTATGTAAGATTATACTGACAATCCAATTTCTAAATTTTCAGAAAAAAAAACTTTTTTTATATTTAAATTGCAAGTAAAATTTCAAAAAGAAGCTAATATTCTGGCTTCACAGTGAGTTAGAATATCAGATTATACTTATACTGTAGTTTAAAATAATGGAAAATGATTTGTTCTGTTGCACATGCATACAAACTCACATGCTCCCAGAAAAGCAATCATTTCACTGTACACCATTTTAAAAATAAAGACAACGAATGTGGTATTCAGTTTCTAACCTGTGAGCTGTTAGATGAGTTCGTTCATAATTGCAATAAATTACGTAAAAGATTGTTTAAAGAAAGATCAAAATGAAGCGTCAGTGCTTCACTTATGAAATTTAAACTAAATACTTCACAAACAAATTGGGTGAAACACATTTATTTAAAATTATACTGTACACAAGAAAAATACCGCCTTTTGAAACTCCGCCACCTTGCAAGAAGAACTATTACTTTTATAATAGAAAGGTAACTGAGTTCAAAATATCTATATTATTATGATATAATGAAATCGATAATAATATTGCCCAGAAAAGTCGGAGAGGAGATGAGTTACAGTCAGATATTGCCTACATCATTGCCGAGTCAATTACGAGGTGGAGATTACAGAAATCGATTCTGAGCCGTTACCAAGTGATCGTCCCTTGGCATGACCAGCAGCAATATTCATCACCACAAATTCCCTAGAGCTCCAGGAAAAACCGAATGCCACTTAGAGACTATTCGGACCTCAACCGACAGGTAATGGCTGCTGACATCGGAAACATCGGGATCTTTTTACTATACAGCGAATATATACGTTTATTTTTGTATTTACATAATGTTAAAAAATGTTTCATACAGTGATTATTATGACGTAACAAATAAAAATTTATGTTAATGAAATGAAATGAAAAAAAATATCAGGATATAATTCTGGGGTCGCTGTGAAGGAGGCGCTATGATCCAATCTATAACACATTTTTTAAGTAATTTAGATTGAATATTACTACATAACAGTATTTATAGCTAAGAATAAAATTACTAAAACAGAAATAGTATAATATACAAGAAATGCAAAAGGAGCCAGAAAAAAAATCTCACTACCTCAGCCGCCATAGGAACCCGGGTCACCTGCTTTCCGGGCAAGTATGTTGACCACTACACAACCAAGGCAGGCTAGATAATTTCTCCAACTCCCCGCACTTCACTCCGAGTCTAAGCTCCCAAGTAATATGAATATATCGTCTTATAATCGAAGGAGTTGACATTGTCAGCTAGTTGTTAGACTCTCGTTTTTTCGCGATATTTCTTCTTTTTTTAAAATAATAATATTAGTTGTGGTATGTCATCTCACGCTAAATTTCATACAAGGAATGCAAAAGGAGTCAGAATAAAATTTCTCAGGATTGTTATAGATGAGTATTTGTATTCGAAATTTTCATATCATTTAAATACAAAGAAACAAAAAAAATCATATAAGCTAGAATTGCCTTAACTTCTCCAGAAGCAGATGTTCCGTTTACTTTTTTTTTTAGGTTATTTTATTTATTTAGAAATTACATCCTACACAGTGTGCATCTTGCAATGTGCTCTCATAGTATATAATAAATATGTACTAATATAATAATAATGTACAACATACACAATTTATAGTAATAAAAAAATAATAACAATAATAATGATTAAAAAAAATAACTTAAAAAAACAATTAATAACAATTAAGAAAAAAAAAATTAAACTAGCACGTATTTCGCTTGGTGGAGAAGCTGGCCAATGGCAGTACTCCTAAAGCACTATTTACAATATTTACAATTGTTTGTTTTATTGTTTTTTTCAATTCTTATTGGGAAGTGTTGGCAATGATGAGGTCACATCATCACAGGTTAAAGTTGTCCAAATCTCCTATTTAGTTCCTGTCTTTTGATTTTTGTGTGTGTGTTCCATGTTAGTCGGGAGTCAAGATGAAAGCCTAGATTCCGTTTACTAAGGCTGAAAAAATAACAATTTTTTCTAGAATGACCAGAAAAAGCAAAGAGAGTATTCAAGCTAAATTCCAGTGTCCTGAGGATATAATTTTTATTTATTTTTTTATAATCTTTATTTACATATTAAATTCTGTAAAAATAAATAAAAACATTTTGTAATTTGATTACAATGAATAGTAAAAAAATAAATGGCATAAATGAAAGTCACATAAGGAGAGAAGGTGACCAGTGACATCACTCTCAAATTATTTACAGACTATTAAAATATATTACAGTATAAAACAATTTTATTTAGTACATAGTTTATGGAATGGATTTATTTATTATATGTTTATGCTTAAGTTTGTTTAAGAATGTATATGTACATAAAAATTCATATGCATATCTACATTTTTATAGAGATATAATAGGAGAGACTAATCAGGTTTATGTATTTTTATTTGTGTATTCCTATTAAAGTATAATGTAAGATAATAATGTACGAAAATGACTCAGGGTTGAATAAGTTTTACTATTTATACTTCTTGGCGGAAGGCGAAAGTTAAAAAATAAATTACAACAATTCTATAAAAAAAAAAAAAAAAAATGTTTTCTTCAAGATATTAAAACATGTTACTCAAATTACAATATATTTTTAGCTTCTCCTAAGTAGTATTGTTGAAGAATCAGATAAATTTTACAAGAGTCACATCATGGTACGTGATTCGCTTGTCATGTCTTGTGAATAGCTGGATTTCTTCATAAGAAATCACCTACTAACCTCACATTCAAGTCTAGAGAATAGTATATGCTTAACTCCTTACACTTGATTAAATCTCCTTGAGTAAGAAATGTTTCTTACGATGATGAAATCCCCAGTCTCTTTTGCTCTCATGTTGCAACAAGGACGTAATTCCTTTATGAGAACACTTGAGAATAGTATACAACAATTTAAGTAATCAAAATTAGGACAACAAGGGAAATGACAAGAAGGATATTCAATTTTCTTGTCATGCAGACTGCACTTATATTTAATGGTCTCTCTAATAGTGCTATTTGAGTTATGAAGCAAGAATGCATTGGGGAGTACAAAAAAAAAAAAAAAAAAGTCCCCATTATTTCTTCTTTTATATTTAGCGTAACAGTATAGACCAAATTAATTTTTTTTAATTCGAATTATTTTTATTTATTTGATGTAGAAATTTTCTCTTTTTCTTTTGAAGTGTTAGCCTGCCTTTCAGCTACTTAGTGTCATGAAGGTAGGGGCTATCTACAGGTTGCCACCCCATCTCTGCCTCAGGACGAGCTTTAATTATTGAAAACTTAAGAGTGGTGTCATTGGTCACCTTCTCTCCTCATGTGATTGATATTGAATGTCATTTTTTTTTCTCTAATTCATTGTGGTGATCAAATTACAAAATGTTTTAATTTAACAGAATGTTATTAATAAATAAAGGTTTATAAAAATAAAATTATTGAAAAAAGCTTGCCCTGGACGGGATTTGAACCCGCATCGCCAGGCGCCCCTGGAACTTTCTCAATGAACTGATTTTATGCGTTGAAGTTCATGAATAGAATAATAATGAAAATGAAAACAAATAATCAAAGAAATTTTCATTATTATTGATTTAATTTTAATTTATAGGCTTATTGATTTAACTAGAAACTATTATTTGTTATTGTCTTTAAAGAAATTTGTTTTTTTTCCTCTTTGGTAGAAATTTATTTATTTATTATTAAGTAATTATTTTATTTTTACAAGCCATACTCTGAGTAAATGGCTGCAACATATTATTGTGCTTGATGGGATAGGAAATATTAAGTTAAAGTGCAAATAATAAGTATATATCTAAATATCTCCTTTGTTGCAATAAGCATAGTATTTTGTTTTTTGATATTCTTATAGGGCAGTTAAGCTTCAGAATAAATTGAAGTTTCTGTTCTATTATAGTCCGTAATATATCTCTATGATATGGCATTTTATATCTATGGCATGGGATTTTTATCAACCCTGTAGTCGGCTTAGCATGCTCTCTTCTCTCCGGATCTAGAAGTAAGAGATGCAATCGGGAGTTGTGTACTCCTCGGCAGGTGGGTTGCCCCACAGAACAGAAAGGGGCCAAGGCAAGCAGCCTACGTCGACCTAGGGACCCTCCCACCTCCCACTGCCTCTCTCGGAGGATACCAACACAGAACCATTGTCAGCCCTATTGCCATTCCAAGTGGAGCGCTACCAGCTACACTTCTATTTGCCTTTCATCTCACGGCTGATTCCAAACGAGATGCAGAGGCGAACTGAGCGAGCAGTTGTCGCATCGCGCATTCATTCATGTCACTATGGTGAAATAGCTTGCAATAATCAACTTACAAGTGGTTGCACCATGACATTTCCATCGATATTTGGTTTCACGACTCACTTTGCCTATTTAGAGAGCATTTATTTATAACACTTATAACTTTGGTGCTTGCTACATTCTATAGTGATATCATTTAGTTTGAGAGTAGATGGCTAAAAAGATACAAATTTATTATCACCTTCCTAAGCTGGAAATTATAACGCCAAAATACTGTAATTTAACCATTATACATAATATTAATCAGTTGAAGTGACTGATGACTTCTATATAATTCTCTCTCTCTCTCTCTCTCTCTCTCTCTCTCTCTCTCTCTATATATAT
>KZ808490.1:20832-30891 GCA_000696205.2 Oncopeltus fasciatus | reverse complement strand
TTTTTATTTTTTTTTTTTTTCAGGTTCACCACAAGACTTTCTTAATGATCAGAAGGAGAACTTGCGAATGGCTCTTGGCCTAGGTATAGTTTTAAGACTTGGAAATATGGCTCGAGCTGAACTCAATTACTGCTTTCCTATTGTTGGCCCTGACTCTGATGGCAAAGTAGATGGTGTACAATTTGGAATCGGTGTTGATTTCATATAAACCAATTGTCTGAAATATAGTACCTTGTTGCTCTACCTGTGTCCTGTGTAATTAGTGGAAATAAATAATTTATTAATTGTTAATTATTTGAGTTGACATCCTCCATTGCTTTATTGAATGACATAAAAATAAGTTAAGTACAACTATTTATTTATAACAAAAAGGTTTTTTCAGTCCACAATTTGCCACCTTTAAATAATCAGCAGACCAATAATTTAAAGTATTTAATTTTGAATTACTTAATAAGATTTGATCAAGAGAAAACAACTGGAAGCAAGTTTTACCTTTGTTGATTTGAATTTATATATAGTTATCTATTTTTGGACTCCTGTATGATTATGATATGAATGAATAACAGATAAAAATATAAATAGTCCATCAGGAACTATATAATCTAAGCAGATTTCCCATATTTAATCAATATGGATATAAATAAGAGTGAAAAAGGAAATTTAATTTACTAGTAGATGAGACCAATCAGTATAAAAGGTATGGCCGCTAAGCTTTGCTCTACACTAGCTGGGAAGGTAGAAAGAGAGAAGTGCTTACCCATCATAGTTACATTCATAAATTACTTGTAAAGATATTATAAAACATAAATATTAAAAAATTACATTTTATTAACACAAATAACAATGAAGATCTAAAAGGTTATTATCGCTACCAATGAATATAGAACTATCATACCTTCTATCATCCGTCTTCATTGGTTTCTGCAAACCATCTTCTGTTGGCGAGCGCTTTCCGACATTATCCATCCTCGTGGCCGAATACATGTGTTCACTGTCACTGTCTGTATTCAACTGCCCAGTTGGCAACTGGCCAGAAACCAATGAAGACGGATAATAGAAGGTATGGTAAGAATGAATATATTATAATTATAAATTTTCATACTTTTGAAAAATCCAAAAATTTTCCCACCCAACCAAGTATTACTTGTTCTTGTGAGGAAAGGAGTTCTATACTATGCCAAATATCTAGATTATGTATTATTACAGTCAGACCTTATTTTTTCTATGCTAGATTTTGGCTAATGTAAATGGATTATGCCCTGGTAATGAAAGTGATTAGCAGTTTTTTTGGCTTAAATATACACACATACCCAAGAACAGGTGGGAAAGAGAGTGCAGTACACACAAAAAGAAAAAAATCACAAGGAGTAAAACTTTCAGGGATCTCACGCCCTGAGAGACTGGTGCTGGAAAGGACTCAAAGGAAGGGGAAGCCGATTGGGTTTTCCCTAATCCTCCTACTGGTGGCAATTGTGCCAGGACTTTAGTTTGCACAAAGGTTTTTAAATAAAGCTAAAAATGTGTATAAACTGTTCTTAAATGTACCATTGATGTAGAGAGAAACGTTTTTGAAAAGTTTTGACAACAAAAAGATCTCAAATTCCAAAGTCTTAGAAGCATTATTCACTTATAAGTGGTGGGTTTAACTCGAGCATAATGTACATGTTCAATGGTTATAGGCAAATTATTATTTCTGAGTTATAAATTTTTCATTTCATGTTCTATCCATTATAATTTTAATAATGCTATAATCCCAAGAAATATTTGCTTTCTATGAATCTGAATCTAAAGAATTCAGATCTAAATCTCTATAACATAAAATAATGGTAGTATTTTCATCTCCAAGTAAACCAAAAGTCATGTCTTAGGGAAATCTAATAAGATATAATTTTCATAAGTACTTCTTTCGGGCTTGAGCATGTAGAAAAGTTACTTTTTTTCTCTTCTTTAGCGCCTCCAGAATCGGTAATTTACCTTCTTAAACTACCTACTACTTTCTTCCATTCCCATCTGCCCTCTACCTTTTCCAGGTCGAGCCTTCTGGTCCCGTAATACACGTTCATTCCGCCTACTACTGACTCAATTGGCAAAGGAGAAGAGGCATCTGAAGACCGCCTTCATGAAGAATGGCTCCAATTCAAGTATATTTGAGAAGCTTCAGAGGAAGAGAACACATAAACAAAATAGTGCGGAAACAGACAAGAAAGAAGAATTCAGAGACCACACTACCATTCCGTATGTTAAAGGAACAAGAGAGGGAATAGCTCGGATCCCCCAGTGCACAAGATCAGAACGACATACACTACCGATAAAAAAAATTGCCGATTTTCTCCCTAACCCAAAGAATAAGCTGGGAGTCAGGGTCCCGGGGATGTACAACATTATATGCTTATTCTATGCGTACAAATCATTTTGTAGAATCTGGCAGAACAATAGACGCAAGGCTAAAGAATATATTGCCGACATAAAGCGTAGACGCACAGAAAAGTCGGCGTAAGCGTAACAATTCATAAACACCATCCACCAGATACAATTTGAAAACGCCACCATCCTTGCTGAAAAGAATATAATATACTTAAGCAGAATAATCGGGGAAGCCATATAAATTATAAAAAAATCCAAATATCTTAATAGGGAAGAAGGATATACTCTAAGTCAAAAGTGAAAACCAGCTTTATCTGGCAGAAAAGTCAAGAAAGCTGTGACAACTAAAGCCAGATAGACTCATCAGGAAATGAAGTGATAAGAGCAAACCAGTACGAAGGCAGACTTAGATCATGGTCTGGTCCTAATCTTGTATAAAAACCTCCCAGACCTGTAGTTGCTCTCATGTCTAACACTGGACCCCCCCCTCCCCATCCCCCTCCTAGTATAAAACCTTTAGATAATTGTAATACCTTCATATATTAATAATGTATATAATAAGGACTTCTATTCTAATGGCTTACTGGTCTGCCAATAGATGGTTCCAAATCGTATGCGTAAAACTAAATAGGATAAAAAAAAAAAAAAAGGTTGCTCTCATTCCAATTTCACCCCTGAAAAAGCCATCACATGATGTGCCAAAGCTCGGCAAAATTAGCTTTACTACATGCTCAAGCCCAGAAGAAGAATTTATAAATATTTCTGGAGACCGTAGAAGCCAACGTGAACAAGATATAATTTCACCTTAAATGCCATCGTTGGAGTTATAAATAAAAATTTTTTCCTCATTTATTTTTTCATTAAAGTTAATGTTATTTTTCATTACTTAAAATTAAGAAAAAATTGAAAACAAACATTTCAAAAATATTTCACACAGAGATAGATAGATAAATATGCATTTGTTTAGGCGATAAACATCTAGGTTATTACGCCCTAACAATTACGAGAAATGTCTATTCTACAAATTATAAGAAATAATTATACTGTCCTTAATAATTATACCAGTCAATTGTTTAAATTTATTTACACTATGTAAAAATCATAATTTCACTATAACAATGATATTAACATTGAAACAACAACAATTAATAATAATATATTACATTAATTTATCTTTTTAAATAATATATNATATATATTTCCATTTATATAAACTTATTGTTATGATTAATATTTTGTTAAATAGGTTAGCATCTTTTAACAGATCAACAATTTCATTACTAGATTCTGATGAGAATCTAGGTAATCCGTTGCATTTCTAGGTACGCCATGCTTGTTAAAATAATTGTTGAGTGCTGAGCACTCTTCAAGAATGTGGTTGACAGTTAGTGGTTCCTTACAACTTTGGCACGTAGGGTGAGCTTCTTTATTTATTAAGTGTGCATGGGTTAAGTTTGTGTGACCAGTCTTCAACCTAGTCATCACCACCTCTTCTCTCCGATTACCCCTTTCTGAGCTTCTCCAGGATTTGATTATCGGCTTTATTCTTCTCAATTCATTCGTTAGTGGGATTTCTGACCACATAGATTCCAAGTTTTCTCTTATTCTTCTCCTAAGACATGTTTTTAGGTCACTTACCTCATAAATATTAATAGGAGGATTGTTCATCTTAGCTGCCACTTTCGCTGCTTTGTCTGCTGCATCGTTTCTTGCTATTCCTGAATGTGAAAGAATCCATAAAAACTGTACAGGAACGCCTTAATTGATTTGGTTATAATCTCAGCTATTGAGTTTATTGCGATCGCGAACAAGGTACAGCTTAGTACACTCCCTTGTGGAATACCATTATTGATTTCTCTGCGTTCAGAAGTTGATTCTCCAACTCTTTCTCTGATATACCTTCTCATGAGAAAGCTTTTTATAAAATTCGCTAGCAATCCTCTGATACCCCATTTGAACAGTGTCCTTAAGATTAGATTTCTGTCTACTGTGTCATGCGCCTTTTCGATATCAAAAAATATCCCCACGACTTCGTTTCTTCCGAAGAAGGTATTTAGTATTTCAGTTTCCATTGTGACTAATTGATCAGTAGTGGATCTACCTTTTCTGAAACGACTTTGAATGGGAGATAGCAAATTGTTTTTTTCAATTGTCCACATTAGGCGTTTGTTAATCTTTTTTCCAATAATTTTGAAAGGCAACTTGTTAAGTTGCTTATACTTATTTTTACCTGGTTTTAAAACGGGAATGATAATCGAGTCTCGCCAAGCTTGAGGATATGATGAAGATTCCCAGATTTTATTGTATAATTTTAACAATGATTTTTTTTTTTGCAGCAGTTGGAAGATTTTTTATCATAAGATTGTGAACTTCGTCTTGTCCTGAAGTGGAAGATTTCAAGTCATCTATTGCTGATTCTAGTTCCCATGGAGTAGTGTGGGTCATTCATATCTCCTATAACTATGTAGGGAGAAGGCAGGCTACTAATTAGCTGTACTAGTGTCAGTTCATTTAAGGGTTCTTTTGGAGGAAGGTATAAATTGGATATGATTGAAAAAAAAAAAAACCTATTTTTATTTTAACTATAGTTAGAAGGGGGTTCTAATTTGCAGTTCTTCAGAAAAAATATTTTTCCGAACAGCTATGACAACCCCTCCATGTGCTTTGTCACCTTCCTCTATTTCATTACCTTTTCTGTAGATTGTATAGTCTTCTACAGTTAAGTGTATATTTGGGGTTAATTTAGTTTCTTGTAGGCATATTATGTTCTTCATATTGTGTTCTAACTCCATTACAGTTCCATGCAATTAAAGGCATTACGTTTATGAATTATAAAATAATNTTAAATATTTATAAAGAAAAAATTAAATAAAGTAAATGACGAGAGTCGACAAAATGTATGACAATGTCAGCTCCCTCGAGTACAAGACGAAGTTCTCGTCTTTCTCGTGGGTCAGGCTCTTGCTAGTGTAGAGGGAGTTGAATAAGACAACTAACGCGTCCTGGTAGTATAACTGGCAAGTTCACCGGCCCGGATAACAGGAGATCCAGGTTCGATTCCTGGCTGGGACAGATAGTTTTTTATATTCTATTCCCTCTCATTAATTGTTTTAAAGAACTCGAACTTTCCCCTTGCTGGAGAATGTCTTCTAAGTGGGATACATAATTGGAGAGTGTTTGTTATGTAAGTATTTATGTGTGTGAGTATATATATGGATATAAGTATGTAATCGATTTCCGTCAGAAAGGTATGCACACGAGATATGTGATTCAACTTACATAACTAACGCGGGACCTGAAAGCATGTAAATATTTAACATAAGACATTTTTCTCTTCAAATGATACTCAGTGAAATATGTAGTAAAGGAATATACTCGTATAAAGAGTAGTGAATTTCCATTAAACTGTAACCACTTTTCCACGGAATGATCTGAATTGAACTGCTGTAAATGTACCTTGCATGTTGCAGTGAAGAAATCCTTCTTGCTCTTGCTTCACTTCTGCAAGGATAGATTACGCTTTCCTAACCGATAAAGGTAATGTAGGTGAGGCGTTCTTCGGCTCCCTTGAACTATGCCCCTCTTCGCGTATGCCCGCTACCATTCCTCAACGGATGTCCTAGGAACACCGGAGGAATAGCTATATTTTCATTTGCTAGCATTCAATTACGTCTGCATTTACCAGAGTTTTGTAAAGAGTGAAGATAGTGGTAGAAAAAAAAATGAAGTACATATATATATAAATATATTAGAGGAAAAAAGAAGATAATAATTCTTTATAAAAGATAAAATACTGTTTTAGTTCTATAAATTTAAGACTATCACTTAATGCTTTAATCCCTCTTATTTTTCCTTAAAAGGGCAACTATATTTTTTAACTTGCACTTAAGAAAATGAATGGGGCAATCAAGTATCTCCCTAATCCCACTTTTATTACAAGTCAAATTATGATGTAAATTTTTTTAAAAACATTTTTTCTAAAATATTGCAGAAGATTACTTATAACTACAAATTAATATTAAAATTAATTAATCTTCTTTAAAACCATTTTTGAGAGCCCGAAGTAATTATTACAGGGAAGGGAATAATTAAATTGTGAAGAATCGTTTTCTAGTAAAGTCTTACTTCTTGTAAAAAGGTCTAAGGTGGAATCCGTAAATGCCCAAAAAAGTGGGGGAATTGAGAAATCTTTTGGAACTGACAAAAGCGATGGGAAATAATCAGCTTATATCATAACTTTAGGGAAGAATAAAAGGTGACTCCCATTTAGAAGTGTGGAGAAGAGGGGGGAGGAAATAAACGTGACATTAAGGCAGTGTCAAGGACCTCAACTTAAGGAAGAATTCATTATCGAACTTGTGTGTATTGTTCAAGATATTTCAACCATTTCTTAATTTGCTTAGATCAAAAATATTTTTGGATCTAATATAATATCAATAATTTATTATAAGAGCTTAAGGGTGGTGTGTGTGAGTGACTGTTAGCAGATTTCACTTACATCCACAATCCCCTTATCTCTAACCACAAAGCGTGATTTTATAACAATTGTAAAAGAAGTTCACGTAGGCTTCGAAGGTCGTCAGATGTATTTACCGTTTCTTCTTCCGGGTTGGACCGTGTCAGGCTGTTGACATTGCCGAGCTTTCGCACATCATGTGATGGCTTCTTCAGGGCTGAAAAGAGAATGAGAGCTGTAAAAGATTTCTCTTTTCAGCCCTGAAGATGCCATCACATGATGTGCGAAGTTCGGCAAATATCAACAATTTGACACGGTCCAACCCGGAAGAAGAAACGGTAAATGCAATTGTAAAAGAAGAAAAAAAATATAATAAGGAAGGTATTTAAGATTGTACTTTATAACGCGGACTCTCTAACTTGTAAAGTATAGAAACCAAATTCAGTATCTGGACTTCATGTTGAAAACTGTTGAATTTGTTCGTTTTTGGTCGAAATCAATGAAATGAAGGAGGGGTTTAGTATAAGACTCAAATTTATAAAAATGATACCTTCATTTTTATTTGAGAACCACAAAAAAGTATGGAATATAATAGATGTTAATTATCTACATTTTATGTTGGGTAACATTTTTGCAATGAATGGTTACATATTACGGATGACGTTTACGAATATAACTACGAAGGGTGAGTACATCCCCCACTCTTCCTCCTGGACAGTAAAGAACGATGCATTATGATTTTTTCTGTTTTGCTCTCTCAGACTTATAATATATAATTCAACATTATACATAATTTGTATATAATTCAACAAAACAGGAAATGCTAGTAGTTTACTCTCCTGCATGAGATGCATACGTTGTTGTTGTTTTGTAGATTTATTTATTAAACTCCGATGCCTGGATACAGGTGTGATTATTGTAGCAGATGCTCCTAAAATAAATCCAGTTATTCACGATTTAACGATTTTAAAAGAAAATTTTTTCAAATATGCACTGCTCCAAAACGATATGTTTCAGATGATGTATTTTAATGTAGATCCATTTACTGCTATTGAATTCTTGAAGAAATATCTCATTTGTAGCTAATATAGTTTTATGAAACACATTAGACTTGATTTTCTTATATCGCAATGAAATGTAATGTACTGTATTTAAAGTGTATTGAAGAAATACATTATAAATTTTATGCTTCATTATACTGCAAGGATTCTTGACAATAATATAAAATAAATTGAACCTTTACACAACTAAACCTATGTTAGGTAAATTATTGACTTAATTTTTTGTAATTGGTTGGTAGAATTAGTTATTACTTCTTAATTGGTTTTCTAAAGATTAAAAGCTCTTATATTCTCATTTAAATTTAATTTTAAACAATTAGTAATAGTCAATAAGAATTTATGCTAAATTTTTAAAGCTTTAAAGGTTCTATATTATATTTACAACCAATGAATCAGAATAATTAATAAAGTAAAATGAATTTGGGTAGGAGGCTTCCTAATTTCTATTTGTGAATTTAAAAAAAAAAAATTTTGTCACGTAAATTAAAATGTTGCATACTTTAATGAAATTTAATAAATATTGTTAGTGAATTTGTATTCCGGTCAGAGGCTACTTTAATTTTTTTTTAAATAGAAATGAAAACCAGGCATGATGAACATAAGAAATATAGAAATCAGAAAAAAAGACGTGGAGTATGGTCATTGTGAAGAATGATATTTTCTATTAGAATTTCAACGCACGAAAAGAAATAAGACATTTTGTACTGTTCAGTTGCTGAAGATAAAAGAAAGGAAAAATAGAAGGAAAGACAAATTTTTAAAACATCATAAACTTTGTCAATGGTGGCCTTCGGAAAGTAACTTTTGACAACTACTTTATAGGTTAACATACCTATTTGAACCGTCGTCAGTGGCTGTCTTTCACGTCCTTATGGCGAGTACTTAAGAAACAGACAATTAATTGCGTCAGGTATGTTGATTATAAATTTAATGGTGGAAACAACCCATTAGATTATATTACTTTAAAAATATCAGATTTATATATGATTTATCAATGGGCAATACCCATTGTTCTTTTCTTAGAATCGTGGATAAAATGTTGTCTATATATTTGGCTCTTCCTTCTCCTTAGAAGATTATCATGTTGATCTACCACCAATAATAGTAACCTAGTATAAGTCATTTTATAATTATAGTTTATAGTGACAAGATAAAAATTACAGATTATTCAGTAACAAATTGTTTCTAAACAGGTACTTTTATGTTACGATTGTAGGTTTGTCCCTAATTATTTGTATTATTTATTAATACATTGTAAAGAGATTACTTTGAAAAACTTTAGGTGCTCCTAGAGCTTTTTAATGGCGCTAAAATTGTGTAAAATGTGTAGACACAATTGTAGCACCATGGCAGTGTGCCATAATAAATCATCATTAATTTTTTTTTTCTAATGGATTTTAAAGTATTTTATGTGAACGATTTTCTTTGACTTGATACTTATTGTTAACATAAAAATTTGAGTTTTAATAAATGACCTATAATGTTTTACTTGTTTATTTATTTTTAATATTGTAGGTTGCTATTCCATTTTGAACATTTATGGGTCAGAACAAGCTTTTATTAAGGGATAAAAGCTTGTCCAGGTCGGGATTTGAACCGACCGTGCTAGGATTGCGAGACCATAAAGGATCCCATGAGCTACCATGGTGCCCATCTGTAATACTTTTTGTTCGAATTTGGACTAGAAGGTTCGGGAACTCACATGATATCAAAATTTAGTATCCGCAAATTTCGATATTCATATTGTAGGTCTATGGCAAAATTTTAATGAGAATAAAAAAGATATATATTTTTATTGAATGAAAAAATTCAAATTTAACTATACTATTGAATATGTAAGAAATAATACAAAGTGGAATAATTTAAGCAGTTTTTAAAATAAATCAGCTCAACTTCAAAGTTCTGCACGGGTTACCTAACCGAATAAAAAGGTGGCTTTACAAATTTGAATGAATTTTCGAAAGTATACTGAAAATTATTGCCAAAGAGATCCAGAATTAAATTTTTGAACATTACTTTTACATAAATTTAAAATATCTAATATTTGTTCACGTAGGCTTCGTCGGTCGTCAGATGTATTTACCATTTCATCTTCCGGGTTGGACCGAGTCAAATTGTTCTTATTTGCCGAGCTTTCGCACATCATGTGATGGCTTCTTCAGGGCTGAAAAGAGAATG
>KZ808489.1:157822-184398 GCA_000696205.2 Oncopeltus fasciatus | reverse complement strand
CACATTTAATATATATATATAACAGAAATTATTATTATTATAGCAAGAATAGTTTACATAAAAAATTGGATTAAAAGGACAAAAGAAAAATAAATAAATTGATGAATTTCAAATTATTTCAAAGGCACACAGACAAATGACCCCACAATCTCTGTCATTTTCCCCCCTAAACTGCACATTAGATTAATTATTTGAACAAATTAATTGAGCTGAAATTTAAAATATAATTATTTGAGCTTGGGATAATTATTGGGATTCAGGAAAAACTCTATCCCTAAATTTTTACTTTTTTCTATGAACTTTTACGAAGTTGTTTCATTAAGCAAAAAAAAAAAAAAAAAATTCTATGTAATGGACCCAAAAACTGTGATAAAATGTGACTGTAAAAAAAAAAAAAAAAAAATATGCTAGTGGAGAATGAAAGATTGTAATCAAAATTAATTCTTAGTAAATGAGGTCAGAACATATAAAATATTACTTGAAATAAATAATTCATGTAATTAGAACAATCTTAATACAAATTTAACAAATTTTAAGCATTAGAAACAAGTAATTTTTAACCAATTCCCCCTGGGAGATTAAGCTATTCACATTGGTATCGTGACGTGGTTTCGGAAAAATTTCAACAGATCCTGTGTGTGTGTGTGTGTGTAGTTGGTTATAGAGGATTTTGGTCTAATGATTAAGTACAACAATTTAGTCTAGGCAATTTTGGGAATTTATTTTCTCATGACTGAAAATACACACAAACAATTTACAATTTTGAATGATTACTATTCTAACTAAGCTGTTGTCAAATCCTTACACGAGCAAACACCAGATTTTTTTTATGGCTAAATTCTTCAGAGTGGAGTGTCGACTGTTAGTCTTCATTCACTCTCTATGAGGAAGGTGAATAGACTAAAAAAAAAAGGAATAGACTGATCCTTCACAAACTTACTCAGTAGTAATCAGCTAAGAGGTTAGAAATTTGTGGAAATATATTGAAAAGTGGATAAAAAATGGAATTTACTGGCGAAATATTAATAACCTAATGGCTAGACTGAGATCAACTGCTTTTAAGGATACTGAAAGGGGCAATTTGAAAAAATCCATATTTTATGTTGTTGTTTTTTTTTTTTGGGGGGGGGGGATTTTGACGGTGTTATTGATGCTTGAAATTTGATCCTCATGGATGCTCTACGAATTCAGAACTCCATGTCTGAGAGTTGCTCTATTCAATCAGCAGAAAAACCCTCAGACCAACCATAATAATATCAAAATAATCAGATCAACCAAAAAGAAGTTATATACCAAGATAATGCTTGTCCTCACACTTTCTGTCAAACGAAAGGCAAGTATAAAGAACTTAAAGGGTTCAAACTCTGGCCTCAGCCTCATAATCTAAGCCTCGCACCATTGGATTACTATTTGTTTGATCCATAACCCATTTTCTTCGAGGGGTTAAATGCAGCCCACAAATTCTTTAATAGCCATTCCAAGAAATGTTATCAGTTTGAGATCGAGTAATTGGTTAACAGATAACAATAATTTCAGTACTAATTGTAGTTTTTTTATAAAGATATTGCAATACAAATATTTGGTTGGAAAACAGTAATAATTTTATTCATCCCTTTATATATACAAATATAAGTTATATAGAAAGTGGAGGAAATAAATATATAAAAGAAAATAAATGTAAATTATAATATTATATTTACATTCTATACAAAGATATTCAAGAATGTTGTTTCGAGTTTTGTGTAAACCGCCATCTTGTTTTTAAAATACAGAAATCAAATTCCATAGTTAGACATTTCATCATAAACCCTNGAAGGGGGGGGTTAGAGAGATATCAAAATTTAAAATTGTTATATCTTTTTGAGTTATGTAAATCTTTATAGAACATAATAACTGTAAAAAGTAATTTTTTAATATTCATGTTCTGTAACGTTTGAACAAAAATGCTTCTTTAGGAAGAATTATGTAAAACCATTAATTATAATGGTGAGTGTTTTCCTAAATTTTCTTTCCCTGCCAGTCTAGGATGTACTGAAATCTAAGTGGATGTACCTTTTACAGCTATAGTTTTTTCCTTGTAAATTACATTTACTCTTATTTATATTCATTAATAAAACAAATTACATTATGCAGCTCCTGTATAACAATTTTTTTTTTTTTATCCAAAAAATTATTACTTACTTTGACATTTTTTAAAATGAAAATTTTACATCATTGCACGATATTTTTTTTTTTTTTTTTTTTTTGTAGATTTGGCATACAAGAAATATATGAACTAAAATGATGATATTTAAAGCAGTATCACAGTGGAGATTGAACCTCATTACTTCAATTTTTTAATTAATCAATAATCCTAAAAAAATCTTAAGTACTAAAATAAACGATTTCTTCATTTTTGTAGTAAAATGAATACAACTTTAAACAATTAATTAACTGCCTTAAATACAATTTCACTGATATATAATTAAGATTTTGCTTGTGAAAGAGAAAAAAATCAACAACTAAATAAATACGTTGACCTCAGTTGTTCAAGGAAATACAAGTAATATACTTTTGACATGCATTAACAAATTGTTGATCATAAAACATCTATGATATTTGTCTGAACATGGATGAATTGAGTTAATGTTTGATAGTTAAAGGAGTTTTCAGCTCTTTACTTCATACTTATGACGACTAAGTAAAGAGTTAAATGTTTAAGTGTCAATTGATACTCAGTTGATCCATTTTCAGCCCAATTGTATAGATTTAAAATCAAATTAGTAATCACATAATCTAAATCACACATTTAATCAAAGAATAAAGGAAGTTCCGATCAAAAACATTAATTTTTATTCAATTTCAAAATTTAACACATCATGAGAAACAAATAACTAAATTTTGAAGAGGTGATTTTTTCTTTCAGATATAGCAAAAAAAAAAAAAAAAAAAAATGAATTGGCCTTACCAATAGCCTTCTCAAGAACTCTTATGGCAATGTCATATAAGTATTCAGTACAAAAGTCGAGAGTCAAAGGAGTGAATACTTGAACAGCTTGTTGCCAAATTAGGTTGCCTTCACTGCATTTTCTATATACAAACATACATATTAAAAATAATACAAAAATTATGAGTAGATACTATAAACAAATATTTCTTTATACCCACACAAACATACATATAGTCTTCACATATATAGCTTTAAGAATAGCATAAAATTAACTTTTTTTTTTTAATTGTTAAAAATAAAAGGCACTTAACAAAAAAGAAAGAAAAAACTGACATTATACTCAATTTAAAGGCTTGCTTGGCAGGTAGTAAATTATAAACATATATATTTCCTAGTAGAACATATGAACTTGCAAATGTAGAACAATATTTAATGTAAATTGCAATATATTGTTTTTTTTTTTTTAATTTGTCTATATGGTTATATTGAATCTGCATATGAAAAAAAAATATACTTATTTGACACTAGTAAACCATTGTGTAAATAGCTCCATTGTGTGCTTCTCATTACTGAGTATTTTGACAGTGTTTTAGTGAACAACTATCAATTAAACTTGACACAGGCCAAGTTTAAGTGACAGTGCATAAATTCACGCAGTTTAGTGAAGAACTGTGGAGCAACAATCAAATAATACGTGAGTAATCATGACATAAATTTGTGCTCTAGACAGTGAACAGTTTAATTGTTATCAGTGTAAGGGGAATGACACGTTCTGTCCTACTGCTAGCCCTAACAGAGAGTGGTATGGGAGAACATGGTCAGGCAGCCTCCTTGGCTAGGTCTGATAAAGGGCCACTTAGACTACTAGCCCCGGCTGGCCTGTCCGGGCACGAAATCAAATCTAGCCACCTACAAACTTTTTTTTTTCTCTCTCTTTCTCTATACATGCATGGCAATTTTTATCACCATATTATGGGATTGAATAAAGGCTGCAATAAGAGAACTGGCTCAGCTGGAGGGAAGCCCTAACCACTGAGTTCTCCACAACCCAGACGTCAGAGACCCGTTACCAGCCAGAGTCATCAGGGCTCGTCCAACAGCACACAGGCATTCCCGACAGGCAAAAACTCTACCATGACGATGACAAATCTTGCAGGCTCCAGTGACCAGGTACTGAACAACAATACGGCCACTACTTCACAAAGATGGCCTTCACAGAATCACCGTCCGTTCTTCATGCCAAACCCATTCAATGCTCTCCTCACAGAGGAAAACAGAATTGAAACAATGACACCCCTAAAATTCCCAAGCCCACAACGATCAGCCTAAAATTTCACACCACCTTCAGCAGCAGCCAGCACTGCATGAGCATAATGCAGCAATTTCTCAAACCTCTCCATCTCCTACCTCCTCTGACATGTATGCGCTATCATAGACCCCTTCTAGAACTCAATCCATGTTAAATCCCCTTATTAACCTTATCATAGCCCTTATTGCCCGCTTTCCTGTTCCTCAACCATGAATTCCCTTACCAGCAAATTTCTCACAGTTCTCTTTTGGAATGCCAATGGAGTACATACACACAAGGATGAACTAACATTACTTCTAAATGAAAGAAATGTTGATGTCACACTTATTACAGAAACACTACTTACGTCACAAAAATACATCAATATACCAGGGAACAGATCTTATCGGACCGACCACCCGAACGGTTAAGCTCATGGTTGGATAGCCCTTCTGATTCGCAGCTCTCTCTCCCATCACCTGATTCCCTCTGATCCTTCAGACTATCTCCAATCTACCACTGTGTCACTCTCAACCTTCACTTTTCCTATCACCCTTGCGGCAGTGCCTGTCCTCCAAACAAATCCATAACTTCTTCTATAACAAACTAACACTTTATAAGACGATGCTGAGACATATTTAGACTTATGGAGTTGAACTGTGGGGAACTGCTAAACCATCCAACATCCAAAGAATATAGTCCTTCCAATCCAAAATACTAAGAATCATAGTTGATGCACCCTATTACATTGCCAACTCCTTACTCCACAATGACCTTGAAATCCCTATTTGTAAAAGACGTTATCACAACCCCTTTTAATAAATTCCACTCTGACCTTTCCATGCCTCCCAATCCTTTAACCCAAACTCTATCTAGTATTACCCATCCTGATAACCCACCATGCAGCCTGAGTAGGAAATGGCCACATGACCTACTCATTGCCAACACTTCCTAATAACAACTAAAGAAAAAGAACAAAACAAACAATTGTAAATAGTGATTTAGGAGTACTGCCATTGGACAGCTTCTCTATCAAGCGAAATACACGCTAATTTAATTTTATTATTATTATTTTTTATATTTGTTGTTTTACTTTTACTGTAACTATTAACCAGCACATTACTATATACAAAACTTGTAGAAAGTAATAAATAATAAAGTTGGAAAAAAAAAAAAAATTTGTTGTATACCTTTTTTCTTTATATTAATTTATAATGTATGTTAGTACTTTATTTGTACATATTTATTATATATTTTGAGAACTCATTGCAAGATGCACGCTATGCAGAATGTAATTTATGAATAAAGAATTAAATAAAAAAAAAAAATTATTCCTAAACATCATTTAACACACTTTCTTATGTTCCAGACTAGTTCAGGTGACTGGGACATCTGAACAAAGAGACTGGAGAAACAAGATAGAACTAGAAACAAATTAATAATTCAAGTAATTAAAATAGTCATAATGTAAATAAGAACCTAATTCTCAAGAATGAATATTTCTTATAAATTCAAATAACTAAAGACCCAGAATGAAATAAATTTATTGGTTGATTCAACATACTCTCTCCAGTCATTTCCCCCCAAAACTTATCTTTATCAGATTATACTAACTAAATATTAATTTAGTTGAGGTATATTAACCAACATAAATTTTAAACAATTAATGCGAGGGAATAGAATAAAAAGAATCTGGGACAGATAGATTTTTTATTCTAATACCTCGCATTAATTGTTTTATACTAACTTAAGTTTTACTTATCTTTCTATATTATCATTTAAATGTTTATTCATCATTAATGGTTGTAGTAAAGTTTTTTGTTTTTCATTAAATTTTCTCACACACTTTTCAAATTCTAAAATAATTGTAAGTATTAATTAAGCAAGGTCTCAAATAATAGCTTATGTTATTTTCCATTTCATTAACTTTAGTTTTAATTATTTCATTTTTTTTTTCTGTTTTAGGAAATAATTATGATGCAAATTGATGATCAGATAATGTTCAGTTAATAATTAGTTTTTTCCTAGCAATAATCTAATTTCATCAAGAATGTACATGGTAACTGGTAAAGATTTAATTTATTACCGAAGAACATGATGACTTAATGATACAAAGAAATAATTGTTGACAGAACCCACAGTTTACTTTGAGAAAGGATAAGTGTTAATGAGTTAAAATGAGAGGTGTTAGTTATAACACCAAAAATAATTAGTAATTCAAATGAAATAAATTACAGCAAAGCAAAACTAAGGAATCATGGAAATAAATAAGCAAATTTCACTATACACCAACTGCACTAATGTTTTAGGTATTTGATTTATGCTTATAACAGAGAAATTAAAATTTTTACACAAATTGAAGCAATATATGTGAAGCAGTCAATGGGCAATATATATATATACANTTCATATTTGTATAGTTTAAATTTTTTAATATTAATTATATATAAATTGAAGCACTCATTCGTTATAGCCCCATTTAAAATACAAATAGAACAATCACATCAGTATATAGATTAAAACACAAATAACAATTTAAAAGGGCCAAATTGCATCATTTACTTTAATTCTAATGTCTTTAAATTCATTAAAAACATTGGGAATTTGAAAGCTTTAAATAAACACTCACTTTTTAATAGAAATATGTTAAAACTTTTTGATAATAACAACATTACCACTTATAGTTTTGTTCACTCAAAAACTTTCTAAAAATCCTGAAATTTTGATTGTAGGTGAATTTCACTCCTAAAGATAATTTTATTTATGTCTAGGTATAAACAAAAGTTTTTGTTTATATCTATGAATTGCAAGGGAATAACAGATATTGTTACATACAACCCACGTTTCAGAACTCATTTTCAAGAAAATTTGACAATTTTATTTTTATTTTTAATTCAGTGATTAGAAGTACTAAAGATAAATTCAGAGGGGGTTTAAATTTTAAGTTTTTGAGGAAGAAAACAAAATTTTATTTATTTTTTAAATAAATAAACTACTAAAAAGGACTAAAAAACATGTTTAATTATTCATCTTCAAGGGAGTGAATGCACTGGCATTTTTATCCCCCTCTCACTCCCTCCTTGACTCCCTGACTAGTCTCCTTCTTGTCCTAGCATAAGGAGAAGACGGGTGCCAGATAGTCTATTGCGGGTTAACCTGGGCTCCTCTCTGAGGACAGGTTACGTCCCGGGATAAACGAGTAAGGACAACAATGTACCCCATCAAAAATTACAGTGTATAAAAAAATGTACAGAATAATTTTTTTTAAATAAAGAGTTATACATAAAAAAATTATGTATCTTTGTCATTCCACAGTTAATTTGGTGCAAAGAACAAGATGAAAATAACAGATTACTTACGTGATATGCTCACTTATGAATGAGACAAGACAATGAAGTAAATGCTTAAGTGATGGGTTGATAGTAAATGTGTTGAAAGCAGAAAGAGCAGAGATATGAGTTTTCACAACTGCCATAACGTAACTCTCTCCAGGTATCAAATCATTAGCAAACTCACTCTGAATAAAACAAAGATTAAGAATATTATCTAAAAATACTTATTATTATTTGAATAGAAAGTTAGTGATGGAAAACATTGAGGAATAGCACTGATTTTTTGAATTTGATTTATGAATTATTTACTTTTTAAGAAATGATGCATGCCAAGAGATTTAAACAACTTATTCATTATATCTCTTTACTCTTGTTTTTTTCATTTAACACTTGTGGATTTAAATGAATTCCAAAGGCTTAGACAGTACTGGCACCTGAATAAATGATGTAGCACAGTACTGTATAATTTATAAAGCTGTACAAATCCATTGACGAACATCATCCTCATTCATCCAAAATAAGCAATTTCATCCAGTACTTCCACATTTATCTAATCTCTAAATAGTTTTGACCCAACTTACCCATGGAAAATTTTTCACAGGATTTTCATTCCATTTTTCGAGAACAGTCATGACAGGAGTGGGAAGGAGTGGGGTAATCGCTGAAGAAAGGCTAATAGTCTTAGTACTTTTCAGAGAGATGATGGCTAAGATACTCCTGAATGCTGTCAAATCTCCAGTAGTATAGTTATTCCCTCCATCAGAGATCTCAGATATTTGATACATAAGACTAGACCTACCATAATCAATATCTGTATTAGGATTTTGTATTTTAAAAAAAATATCCTTAAGGGTTATTATCACTACCAATAAATATAGAACTATCATACCTTCCATTATCCATCTTCATTGGTTTGCAAAAACCAATGAAGATGGATAATGGAAGGTATGATAGTTAAAAAAATATCCCCTTAAGAGGGCCAATCGCACAAGCATTTCAAAAGAAATTAAGAATAAATCAAAATAAATTTGAGAAGTATTATATCGAGCATTTATTATATTTTTCATTATGGATTAACAATATCACATAAAAAAGAACATTTAATCTTCGAAAAGACAGTAGACAGAAAATAACTACCTGCTGCAAGCAAGAATGACTTCTGTTAAATTTAGCACGTGAGGCAATAACTCCTGAACTGTATCATTTTGAACTTTCATATCTATAGGTTGAATGGACCTACAAAAAATTCATGAAATTAAATATCATAATTCAATTAAGAGGAAGAAAGGGAAGAAGAAAAATATAGGAGAAAGGAGAAAAAAAAAAAAAAAAATAAAATAAAGGAGAGGGGAGAAGAAGAGAACTTACTTAAGAGAATCAGCTTCTGAAGAACAATTTTTACTCCCATGATCAAAATAAGCCTGAATTTTAGCAATTACTGCATTAAGAAGGCAGAGATCCATCACAGTCGGCAATTCTCGTTTATGAACCAATAAACCTGCAAAAGAAATACATGTACAACATATATTATAATTAAATGGAGAAAATACATACTGCTATATTTAAATTTGTCAGTGTTTCAGCCAGGATCAGAAAAATAAAATACTTAAAAATTGTTGGGTAATTATACTAATATTGCCAATGTTTCGTCTTGTAAGTCATCATCAAGGCTAAAATATAATACACACTATTTAACTTAAAGAATTATAGATTGGAATGAACTGAGATGTCATATGTTATATAACAGAAAAAGATTTACAGATTAAACTAAAAATGGTAAGTAACAATGGTCGGGTTAATGCTTTCAAAAGAAAGTTGGAAAGGCAGAATGCCGGGGATTATTTACTAGAATTTTTCCAATTAATTATACGTAGGAGTGAGATTGACATGCACACATTCCGAAATCAGCCTTTCCTTAAGAAATTTAATTTTTTCATATTTGTATAGTTTAAATTTTTTAAAATTAATCTGTAAATCATTTTCTGTTATATAACATACCACATCCCTATCTTTTCATTCCAATCTATAATTCTTTAAATGGAGAGTTTTTTAACCGTAGATATAATTATCAGATGATTTTAGTTGGGGTTCGGTCAGGGTAGATCCAGATGAAAATTCTACTTCCATTGAAATGACGCCTAGGCCACTGTCATTATTATGTACTCATCCATATTTCACCACACACTCTATAATTCATTACGATCCAAACTCAAAGTTTGTATACATGGATGATTACATGTCTTGTCTTGAGTGGGTGCATGAACCTCTGACCAAATTTTGATATATTTTTTTCCAGCAAGCCCTTTAACCTAGATCAGGGTAAGAGGCGGAAGGTACAAAAGGAGAGCAGCCTGTTTCAAAATGGGGCAATAAAAAGGACACAGGAAAAAAGGAAGGGTATTAATTTTGGGAATAAGTAACTTTGGAACCGGGAAAAATGTTTGACAGGTTTATTGAGAAGAAGGGCAATGGTTTTCAGAATGTTGAAAATGTTTGAATAAGTTGAAGAAATTTGTCTATGTCCGTTCTGTCATTAACTGGATAGTGTTGTAAGTTAATGTGAAGGGTTTCAGACAAAAGGCCTTTGTTTTCATGGGGTTCAGTAGAAAGAATGGTTATGCTCTCGAATGTGTGTTCTTCATGAAAAACATGTTTAGTGAGGGCAGTTTTTATTAGTTTATTCTTTATGTCATTTTTATGGTTATTGATTCTACGGGAAATAGGTTTTTTTTGTATGTCCAATGTACGAACCATGGCAATTTAGGAGTGGAACAGGGAATTTTGACATTAGTTCTGTTAGGAAGGGGGATGGGGTCTTTGAGGATGGTGAATATAGATTTTAGTTTGTTGTTGGTGGAAAAAGAAAGCTTAAGGTTAGAGAAAGTTTTTCTGAGAGATTTCTTAATATTTTCAGAAAGTTTTGGAATATAAGGAAGAGAACAGAAAATGAGGTCGTTATTTTGGGGGAGGGGGATAGTTGGAAATAAAAGATTATTTTACAAGTTTTTTGATGGTGTGAATAGGAAAACCATTGGAAAGGAGGATGTCAGTAACACGTTTAATATTTTTGCTATGGAATATCTTGTCAGAGTGTGAGTGATCTGTAGATGAGGTTTTTGGTCACATTAATTTTTTGATGATGGTGAGATGAGTTGAAAAATACACTTTTTTAAAATGTGTTTTTTAAATGAAAAAATTCGCTTTAAAAATTTGTATTTCTTGGGATCTACCTTGACAGAACCCCAACTAAAATCATCTAATTATAATTCTTTAAGTGAGTGTGCATTAAATTACAGCCCTGATTATGACTTACAAATTAAAACATTAGCAATAATAAAATAATTACCCAACAATTTTGGAGTATTTTATTTTTCTGATCCTGGCTGAAACTCTGACAAATTTCTCCAGCATAATTTTTTGTTTGTTAGCCTTTGATAGAAATTATATTGATTCTTTTGGTAGATTGGTAATAAAGGCCACTTAAATATAACTGAACTCATTCATATATATATATATTTATATTTAATTCATTTAATAATTTGTAAATATGATGTAATATACATATATATTCTCATACAATGTTGTTAGTCTGAAATAGTTACAGTGAAGTAAAAATATATAAATAACATGAGAAGCAAGAGAAGAGGGCAGAATCTTTTGACTCGATTTAACCAAAATTCTACTTCCCTTGAAATGACGCCTAGGCCACAGTCATTATTATGTACTCATCCATATTTCACCACACACTCTATAATTCATTACGATCCAAACTCAAAGTTTGTATACATGGATGTTTACATGTCTTGCCTAGAGTGGGTGCATGAACCTCTGACCAAATTTTGATATATTTTTTTCCAGCAAGCCCTTTAACCATAGCGGTAATATGGACTATGAAAGTTTTCCTAATTTAACTACTTTTTCAGAAATGGTATTACTAGAAAAATTCCTAAAAATACATAAATTGATAAGGAAACATACTCCTACTGGACTTAATAATCTAGAAATGTTTTCACTTAATATTAACTAAATCTAGTGACCCCATTAAATACTACATAACCACATACATTGTGTAACATTAGATAATGATGAGATGGTTTCCACTTATAATAGACAAATATAGTAATGTTACAAATAAAAAGAATAAATGGTAAATAATGGAATTTTATTTTTACTAATAACTTAAATCAGCTTCAATAGATATCTATTCTCCATAATAATAATCTGGACCAGTTCATGTATGACAAAAAAAATCTAGGACTTCTAATCTAATCATTAAAAATATGTAAGGAGCTCCATTCAGTATTACATATTTTAGATAGTTTTAAATCAAAGTTAATAAATGTGGTTTGGTTTGTTGAAATATTTATTATATATAATACTTCTTTCCTTGAAGAAAAAAAAAAAAATTGATCTCCATCTAAAATTATATTTCTCTGGAGTGGTCTTCACAGTTTTGAAAAATTCATTAAGTATAGTTTATCAACTTAGCAATAAATAAATGTTATTTGTTTTCACTCAGCTGCAGACAAATGGAGTTCAATCAATATTATAAACTTTGACTGATTTCCACTCAAATTAACTTTGAAAATCAAAGATTTGGAATTGGATACAGAAAATAGAAAAATATAAATGATATTCCTCATAATTTATAAAATCTAGGACTAATTTTGGTGAGATTTCTAATAATATAGTAAAGATGTAAAGTAATTGCATTCAAAAACCTAGAGGTCTCAAACCAAGAAGCAACAAACTACACATATTTTCCACTTTAATATTATTCATGTGAAATAGTTTCCACATAAATTAAAACATTAAGGAAAGTAATTCCCAGATAAAGATAGACAAATCACTAGCATTAAATGAGAAATTCTACATACCTCTAGTTTCTATTTGAGGAGTGAGTGAAATCACAGTATTTTTTGCATTGTTTATATCATAACGAATGTTATTGACAATTTCAGCAACACTTCTCAGAGCTGTTTCGGCATACTGAGTGTACATTCCTTGCTTCACCAGACAATCCTGAAATATTCCAATAATGAGGGGCAAGTTTGGGCCAATAACCTCAAAAATTTTTTTCATTAAATAATACAATTTAAAAAAATACCTTCATCCAAGGTATGAATGTTTTATGTGCAGTCCTTGGTCCCCAAACTAAAGAGTGGAGAAGGAAAGGATTTGGATCTAATTTACTGGCCTGGCTTAGCTTCTCCAGATATGGTGTGGATGGAGGCAATTGCAGGAGAAGTCTAGATTAAAAAAAAATGATGCACTTAAGAAAATTATAATACAAAAATAAATAAGCATATTAAAAAAATGAAACATTATAGGTACAATTCATGAATTATTGCACTGAAACAATACTTTTAAACTGAAAAATATATATTAGTAAATTTTTAGTCAAATATAGTTACTATTCTTATATGACATGCCTTTTTTTGCCTTCGGAAAGGACAAAACCATACAGTAGTTTTTCCTAAGCAAACCAAGCTATTTTTACTGGCAATGGGATAGTAATTTTAAAATATTTCTTTAAATTTTTATGTGTATTGTATATATAAGACTTCTTATCTTAGAGAAAAAAAAAAAAAAAAGAAAAAAAAGAAAAAACATTGATAAACATGAAATTCGGTTTCTATCCAAAATTACACTTCTTTGGAGGGGCTTGTTCTTCTTCAAAAAATTAATTAAGTATAAAGTTGTCTATATTTAAAACTCAATGAAATATGCAGGAAAGAATCGAGTTAAAAGATGTAAGTAGTTTCCAAGGAACATTGGAGATACCTATACCTACCTCGTATTCATTTAATATTTCATAAATCAGGAGTGCTTTTAACTAAAATTAGGCTAGGTTTTTTTCAACTATAATTAAAACTGTAGGTTCAAAAACATATCTAACAAATATGATATGTTCATATAAGTTCCATATATCTATCAAAGATAAGTCCATAACCACAATAGTTTTAGAAAGGTTGACTTGCTGACTTATGGACCTCTTTCGGAATGAACATGTTAAATAATTGTGTAAAGGAAATATGTTAAGAACCTTCATGCTGTAACTTGCAAAAGTTTAAAACATTCAAATGATTCTGACAAAAAAGGACTATAATAATTAGCTTTTTCTAAGAAAATTTTCTAGAAATTTTCTAAGGAAATGCAGAAAGATATTGCATTTTGTAAAGAATACTTCTTTTAAACATGTATAGTTTATTTATTTAATTGTTACAATGATGGTAGTATATTTAACTATTTTCAGGTGATTTCATACATCAAGTTCATAAAATGAACAACGCAATCTAGTATGGTATTAAAATTAAATCAAATGCACAAATAAAAACTATTTACAAAATTATAATTTATAAAAATACCTCCAACAAATTAGAAAACAATATTGGATGGCACACAAGGTTGTGTATGAAATTTTTTCTGAGCATCTAGTCGATGGAGTACATTGATCAGTAATACTCAAGATCTCAACTAATGCATCCATCAGCAAAGGATATTTGACTTTGTCTGGAGTTCCAAGAATGAAATTACAAGCCTGAAATTATAAACATTAAATAAAGTTATATCAAACAGTAATCCTGAATATATCAAAAGTAAATCCTACTGAATATTTTTAAACATCAAATTTAATAAATTAATAATGATTTGATGATTTAAAACTATTAATTTATTTANAAAAAAAAAAAAATTGTGCAAAATTACATGATCAATGTAGCTAATACTGATCACCGAAACGAAAGAGTACACGACCTGGAAATGCAGTAATTGAATTGTTTCATGGGCTGTGTGGCAAACACATTCGCCCGATATGTTATTCCATAAATAATCCTATCCTATGTACTTCATTATTCAATAGAAAAAATAACAATAAAAAGACAAAAAACTGTGTGTTTTCTAATAAATTCAAATCTTTCATTAATTTTGGGACGCCCTATACATAATACTAATATGAAAATGAGGTTCGTATTTTGCACTAAGATTTGATTAGTATATCTACATTTCTAAGACTTTTATGGATGCATTTATGCATTTAGAAGAAGAATAAAACCTTTTAAGGGAAATTAAAGTCTCCCATCACCTTCAATTTCTCGTGATCCTGCAACTAAAGACCGGTTATCTTCCCAATTCCATTTCACCAGCTGATCGATGTAATGCTTAGTCAAGGTGTTCTTGAGGCTGATTGCTCCTGTCATTAGACTACCTCTACCCAGTCAAAGACATTTCTATTCCAACAAGATCAAACAACAATTAATCCTTAATCAAACTGTACTATATAAATCAGAGTAATTAATAATACTCTTGTTACTCTGATGAATAATTCGAATTGTAGTCTGATTGTGATAACCGCAATGATAGCTTACTCATAGTTCAATAGAAATATAATCTTCTACTACTATATACGTTAAATATATTTTTCCTTCTTCTTTTGATTGGAATTTTTTATATATCTACATATTTGGCCACGTCCTTTTTTAGGTTCTAGAAGAAAATTTAACAGGAAAATTTTGCCTTTTGACATCGGATTTATCCAAAAAGGAAACTAACGCATGTTCTATACCATAAATGCATATTTGTATCGAAACTTAATGTATTTTATTATAATTATTAAGTTATGTGTGGATATTCACTTTGGTTTCTTGAGGCGTCAATTGAAGTTATAGAAGAGAAAAAGACAATGAAATATAACCAAAAAAAAAAAAAAAAGAAGAAAATGTCGGATAATCATTCTGTATTAATCAATTTTCTCGCATTAAAATAAGAAAAATTAATAATAACTGTAATTTATAAAATGGGAGAAGTATTCATTTTGTAGATAAATTCGTAAATATGTTCCTTAATAAGTATTTTTTCATAAAAAAGTTAAAGAATGAAGACCTTAGAATATTAAATTTGGCATCTATTATTGCTCTACAATCCTTTTTTTAACAAATTAAAACAACATCAACATTAAAAATTTTAGTCTTTCTCTGAACCCCTCCTCCCTCAAATTTAATTTTATCTAAAATGAATTTATTAACAATAAAAAGCATAAATACCGGATTTGGTTTCTATATTTTAAAAATAGGAAGGCCCTAAATTACATTTTTAAGGAGTAATTTTCTTTAATATGTCATTTGGGCTGGCAGAGTAGCTCATGGTATCTGTTTGGGTATCACAATCCTAACGCAGATTGTCAAATCCTGCTCAGCACAAGTTTTATCGATAAATAAAAGCTTGTCTTGTGCCAAGGATGTGTAGATTGGGATGGCAACCTGTAGATAGCCTTTCCCTCTATGACCCTAAGCGGTTGAAAGGGAGGCTAACATTTAAATAATTAAAGAAATATCATTTTTGAAAAATGTCACAGAGCGTAAATAATAAATTTTACACGTATATTGTCCTATAAATTTTGTTCATAATTCTAGCAATAATATTAAGAGTTTTAATTCCAGTAACCTCTAATTTCCTTTTTCCCTCAACCGATTCAACCAATAATAAATCCATCCAACAGTTTGCAAAAAGTAAGCTTAAATACAGAATTTTCTTTCATTATTTTATAATTTGTAAACACCCAAGCATATACTGATAAATAATAACTTCACACACGAATGCATGCACACACAACACAACTTTGATCATATTTTTCCATTGTAGGGTTGGTGAAGATCTGTTGAAATTTAAAAAAAGTAGCATCATGCTAATAAAGAAAATAAATTGATTTGAAGTGTGTTAAAAAGCAAACACAATAAAAGTAGATGAATAGAACTACCATTATAAATAGAAGGTACTCTGGAATTTGAAGGTTACAAGATAAGGGACATTAAAGCCAGCAGGGAAAGCTCATTCTGACTGATTTCACATCACTGATGTTCAAATCACTCATTTGCTGATATATTCAACATATTTTATTGGCTCATTTTTTTTTTGACATCACATTATTGTTTTATTTTAGCATTAAAAGTAATGTTCTGTTGTGCTTTAATGCTCACAAACAATATTAACACCCGATGAAATGTTTTTAAAATAGCTAGAAGTTTTAATAAACTAAGAAGACAGATATATTTCTTCAATATACAATTAATTTCATTAATAAGGAATACATTGGTAGTGAATTGAAAGTGTCTCTAAAGAGACAATATTACCCGACAGATTAAACTGGCATGTAGGACGTGGACAGCATCTTTTGCCTGAATTAACTTCTTATCCTCTTAAAACACAACAACAATACTTTTTTTTTTTAAATTCAATTATACTAAAGCTCAAACGATATTTGAGTATTTATTGAAATATAGTTTTAATTGTAAAGAAGGGAATGGAAGAAAACAGTCAAAGCTCAATAATGTAAGTTTTTATGACACTAAGTGAAACTAAAAAATCATCCCTTATAATGAAACTAATAATGTGGTTAGGATTTTTAGATTCTTTCGTTTCTAATAATACCTTTGAGAAAATGTATATATAGGATATGCATATGCATCTAGATTATTAAAATAAATCTACATTTATTATGTATAAATGGCACTAAAACTTCTAAGCAGATAATATTTTATTTTAATTTAAGGTTTAATATCTAAGTATTAACAAAGTCTGTATATTCTTTGAAGTGTAGAATGAAGTATCAAAATTCTTCTTTATGTTGAAACTCGATTTGCTTATGTAACACCGCACTTATTTTTTTCTCTTATGTTTTCTTAGGCCCTTTTAGCTACTTTCCTACTGAAATTCTAAATGATGAATAGCAATGAGAAAAAAAATAAGAGTTAAATAACAGTAATAATTACTCTAAAAAAATTACTTTTTGTTTTGTTCTTTTATCTAAAATTTGACTTACCAGACCACATAATTTAGGTGGCTCTTGATTATTAAGCTCTCCATAAGTGAGGGAATAAAATCTTGGACGCATTGAAAATTCATCTTGAGGGGTAAATTTGTAAAGGTCATCTATTTCATTCCAAGGACAATAAAGGCGGGAGGCAACCCCACCTTCCCCATCTTTCATTATGTTTGTTCCACTGAGCAAGTTCCATTGGACCTGAGACAAAATAGGTACATAATGGGTACAAAATAAAATCATAGTGATAATAATTTCCTGAATAAAAAAGTAATAGAAAGTGAATAAGCATGCTAATTCACTTATGCAACATCCTCTTTCAGCCAGCAGTCTACTTTCTAGTGCTTAAGGTCACTGTTATTTCTGAGAGTGACATTATTAAGCGCATAACTCTCTAATGCATACTTATAATTTTTTAAAAGAATAATAATAATTTTTAAATTAGCACACAAATATACAAAAACAGAGAATATTCTAAGATTTCAAAATAACTTCTAAATAAGTTATTATCATATTTATTATTATTAGCACTATTTAAAAAAATCTATAACCAATTTAATCTTCTGAGAAAAAATTATAGTGGAAAAGGAATAGTTTTATTTAAAATAAATCAAGTTTCAACAATTAGTATTTGAGGCAGGCTATAAGCTGACCTGTTCTAATAAAGCCGGAGGGGCATCATAGAGGTGCTTCACAAGATAGTCAAGGAGTAGAAGGAGGCGAGAGAGATGAAGTATCTGGCTTTCTCTCATGAGTCCTCTCACTTTGTCAGCAACTCTCATCACTCCCACTGCACATGATAGCAGAACAGACTTCTTCTGCATCAGATTGAGCGAGTGGAATAGAAAAAGCACCAGCTGGGCATGCTCCACATTAAGGTCTGAAAACATGATATTTTTTTAAAGTGAATATTGTAAAATGAAATGAAAAACATATTGTTACAAAATTTTGGATTAGCTGTCCCTAAATTAAACTTCAATTTTAGAAATATATATGCCATTGATAATTATTATTTCATCTACAAAGTATTATCAAATATAATAAATAGAACTAATTACATTGAATATACTAAATATAAAAGGTTTAATTTTATGATTACCCTATAAATAATTTAAGACAATTGTCTTAATAGGAATATTAAAAGGAAAACAAATTATAAATTAATACTCAACTATAGGGAAACATATAATTAGCAAATGTATAAGCTTGCAATGTCAGGTTATCTATATAAGTCAATTTAAAATATTTAAATTCATTTTTAAAGCAATTCTTCAATGAAAATAAGAAACTTTTCTTAAACAAAATAGTTTTTAGGCCCAATAAACATGTTCACAAATAAAACATGCTTTATTAAAAAAAATAAGAAGTGTTTTCTTTTACTAACAACAGAATGAAGAAGGACGATAATTCTATGATGTCACAACTGCTGACTTCGCAGGTTGCAGGCATCTCCTAGCTATGGCAAAGGGGTTGACCTCCTTAGTACATACTGGTAGGAAAGCTATGCCGGCTTATTATATTTAAAATACTGAAAATTACTACAGTACTCCCAGCACCATTGTTGGGAGCTCCACAATGTGAGCCTTGCTCTTCAATGAGAAATGTTGCTGTAAATTGTATCTTCTGATATTCCATTGAAAACTAACATTTTTTTAAGAGCCTCAAGCACAAATTAGGTTGCATCCTGTTGTCAGGTGATTGATTTATCAATAACCAGTAAATTGATCAGCAGTTAGTGGTAAGCAATAGATTCGCTACAGACAGATAGGGTTTAGCTTGAAAATGATACATAATCAATTTTGGTTAGATATCGATCTATTCATTCACAAGACCAATTTTCAAATTGCCTTTTCAACAATGGCTATGTAACTAGCCAGGTGAAGTCCTAGTAAAGAATTAGTCTTTTAGTAAGTCTCTATTTCGAGTATTTAAGTTTAAATGATTGAAAAGATGAGTTTAACACCGAAAAAATTAAGCATCAGATAGAGAAAACTTTGAGACATGAAAGTTCAACAAAGAGGTGTGCTCATAATGTCCAACTCCTGGTAGTTTCTGGAAGGAATGAGGCAAAGGAATGCTGGTGGCTTGCTTCTCCTAGACTTTCGCTTGCTACTAGTATTCGTTCCTATCTACCAGGTATGCAAGTTTAAAATGTCGTTTTAATTCCAATAGAATGCGCTCTTAGCCTATTGAAGGATTTGCTTATCTCTAAACGCTATTTTGTTTGTTAGTCATTTGTTTACAAAAGTCAGTTGTTTTTAAGTCGTTTACGTGGACGTATCATACCTTTCTTTGGTGTTAAAAATGTCTAATTTTAAGCCTTTTTGCGGCATGTCATGATTTTCTTATTTAATCAAAAGAAAAAGGCATCTGAATGTCATCGAATTTTTGTTGAGACTTATGGCGATCTTGCTCCAACCGTCAAGACATGTGAACATTGGTTTCAACATTTCAAACGTGGTGATTTTGATGTTACTGATCAAAAACGAGAAAATCGACCAAAAAAGTTTGAGGACTTCGAATTGCAATCTTTATTAGACGAAGACAATACCCAAACCCAACAAATGATGGCAGAACAGTTGAATGTCACTAGGCAAGCCATTTCCGATCGCCTGAGAGCTATGGGAAAGATTCAAAAGGTTGGAAAATGGGTTCCACATGAATTGGACGAACGACAGATGGAAAAACGAAAAACTGTGTGCGAAATGCTGCTTTTACGCCACAAAAGAAAGGGTTTTTTGCATCGAGTTGTAACTGGCGATGAAAAATGGATTTATTTTCAGAATCCCAAGCGAAAAAAATCATGGGTAACGCCAGGACAACCATCCACATCGAGTGCAAGACCGGATCGTTTTGGGAAGAAGACAATGCTGTGTGTGTGGTGGGATCAGAAGGGAGTAGTCTACTACGTGCTTCTCAAGCCCGGCGAAACAGTCAATACCGAGCGCTACCGACAACAAATGATCAATTTGAGTCACGCATTGATCGAAAAACGCCCAGAATGGGCTCACAGGCACGCCAAAGTCATTCTTCAGCATGATAACGCTCCTGCACATTCAGCCAGATTGACTAAGGAAACGATTTCTTCGCTTGGTTGGGAACTCCTACCCCACCCGCCGTATTCACCTGACCTGGCGCCTTCTGATTATCACCTCTTCTCATCGATGGGACACTCATTGGCGGAGCAACACTTCAACAATTTCGAAAACGTACGAAAATGGCTCGATGAATGGATTTCAAATAAAGATGAAGCATTCTTTTGGAATGGTATCCATATATTGCCCGAGAGATGGACAAAATGTGTAGAAAGCGAGGGCCAGTACTTTGAATAAAATATATTATACTTTTTTTTAAATTACTGTGTATATATTTTAAGAAATAAACGACATTTTAAACTTGCATACCTGGTATAAAGTAGCAGTTTAATATTATAGTGAGATTAAATAAGTGCATTCTCACTTTGTATCCACTTATTCTCAATAAAATTTTGTTATGGAGGTAAAAACAGATTAATCTGTAATTTAAAAATAAAAGAAATAAATAATAAAGCATGAGAAATGGTGAAGAAATCCAGCAGCCGACTCCCGCAGCTAAACAATATGAAATTTACACATTCAGTGAAAAAACACGCACGTCGTCTATCAGAACAGTTTTACTAAATCAGAAACCTTTGCGGGCATGCGTCTTACCATTTCCCAAAGTTTCATTGCAATCAGATAAACGGTATCCGGTATATCTTGGAAGGGTAGAGTTGGATAAATAATACGGAGCTTGCAATTTTAGCAAAAGGAAAAAAAAAAGTATATATATATATATCACTCCTCAAAGGGGGTGAGGGTCGGTCTACCCCACCTCCGCCCCCCGGTACTAAATTATCCCTAGCTATTGTACGTCGAGCGGGCTTTGATCTAGTGTCCCCTTTACTGTAGAGCGGGCAGGCTTGGACGTGTGGTCTCTGCTCCTGTAGCCCTCAGGGTGGCCCCAGCCTTCGGGGGTCGGCGAGTTATGAGGTGCTTGGAGACCACTCTTCTGGAAAGAGCGGATAGCCTAGAGAAAGGTGTCTCTCTTCCNTATATATATGTAATAAAACAAACATTACCTTCAATTTCTGCATCAACTGTTGTGATGGGTGTTGTACTAATATTTTCAACTAATGTATTAATCAATCTTTGCCAAATACTAATACAAGATGATGCTTTTTCTTCTTGAGGCTTTAGCAGTAAAACCTGGAGAAACAAGAGCAAAGTTATAAATACAATCTGTATACCATTTTTTTTTTACAAGGAGTATGAATTAATAGCATAAAGGAAAGTTTATTTGTTCAATTTTTGTTTATTTGTATTGTTTTCAATTAATTGCACATAAACAAAATAATTAGACTACATAAAAGGATAACCAATTAAGTAGTATACACATTTAATAGTATAAACAATTAGAACTAGATAAAATCCAGTATCCAAGGTCCTCTATATTTATACAAAGCTGTTCCATCCAAATAACTCAGTTTTTCATATGAAATACATAAATTCTGAATATATTTATAACAGTTCAAGTACAAGAAGGAATTAGGAAAAAAAGTTTGGTACAAAAAGAGCAAAAAATGTACTCCTTTCTGGAAAAATTTCCACCTTGCGATGGCAACCACATTCAGGGCTGAAAAAATAAATAAATAAAAAATTATTTCTAAAATATATTTTAAAGCCCTGAAAATGGCTTGCTTTACAAAACAAAATTTTGGCAAAGTGAATAAATTCTCATTCTTTATTACACAAGAATTTTTATTACAAATGTCCATTAACATAAGTTCAGCTCTAGGTATGCCTGTTCATAGATGAGCTTCTATTTTAACTCAGACACAATAATATACTACAGTTATACCTTAGCTTAAATTAAAAATGGATACTTCACTCATACCTTAGAAGTAAAAAGGATTTTTTGGTCGGTACTACATAAAATAAACCAAAATCATTGAATATTGAAGTAATGATACTGGCCTTTTTTAAGATATCAAATGTTCTTATAGAGTTAATAAATGGGGAAGGTTTCGTTTATTGTAAGTCTCCAAGCATTTTATATAATATAAAAACCCTTTCCAAATGAGCCAAATCCTGTTGTTTGTTTAAGTGTGAAAAACTTAGACACTAAATGTAATTTTTTAGAAGACGACAGAACCATAATTTGTTCTTAATCAAAATTAACCAAGTGATTAAATTTTAATAACATAGAGGAACCAGCTGGTTTTCAGGCAATATACTATATACTATATACAATATACATAAATAATTAAAATTAATGTTAAACAGAACTTCTGAATTAGTACTGAGTCATTCTATATATTAGGGTCATTGTAAGCATAAGTATAAGTATGTGTGTGAGTGAGCAAGTGTGGACACACATGTCCAAGATTCATTGCATATGTGTTATTTGTGGTGAACATTAATATTACAGACAACAGAAGCATTGTTCATTAATTAATTTTTAAATATTTTTATTTGTGGTTTTATTTATCCCACGTAAATTATAAATAATTAATGAGAGGGAACAGAAAATAAAAAACTATCCGTCCTCGCCAGGAATCGAACCTGGATCTCTTGCTATCCGGGCCTCGCGTGCTACGGATAGCACGAGAGGCCCGGATAGCAAGAGATCCAGGTTCGATTCCTGGCGAGGACGGATAGTTTTTTATTTTCTGTTCCCTCTCATTAATTATTCATTAATTAAAAGGAAAATAGTGGAAAATAGATCTGGAAATAAACGTTTGAAAAAAGAAATGCTCTAAGGGAGCTAACTGAAAGAAAATTTCCTATTTCCTTCTTCAGGTATTCTAAAATGTAAAAGTAATGCTACAATTTGGTAATATTATTTTGAGTTCTTATTTAGTTTAAATATGGTAAGTTTTATTACTTAGTAATTTATTTATTTTTTATTATATTCAACATTAGCTTACAATTAATTATAATATAACATTAAAATAACATAATTTAAGAGATTACAATAACATACTTTATTCTTTCACCCCATAGCTAAACACAAAACAGGAGGCAGAAAACCCTAAGAAAGCAAATAAACAATGGGCTGAGGTTGACCAATCAGAACCTGATTCAATCGTTTAGATTAAATACTATGATTTTTTCAACAGTCTCATCAAAGGACAGACACATATTAAGCTCCAACAGATGGTTTCAAATCCATTTTTAATACATTATTACTGATTTTAACCAGGGTGTTGTACTTGAGAATTACCAGAATAGAAGCATTTAAGAAAAATATTCATAAGTAATAGGTTGAGGCCTCAAAGCATTTTACTCATTTATAAAACCTTTGCTTAGATTTTATTAATGTGTGCAGGATAAAACCTAATTGGAATAAGGCTCCTTTTTCCCTTACCTGTGCAAGAACAGCCAGGGTCCTTGGATATACTTGTAGAGGCCAGGAGTGGTTGTCAGTATTTGCAACAGGACTCACACCTAGATGCAGGAGAAGAGTTGATTGGAGAGCTGGTGAGAGGAGGTTCCTGGCAAGTAAGTTATGCGTATACTGGGTCAGTGCCTGAGAGAATTCGGTGTACAGCTGGCCAAGTACTTGTCCAAAATAGACTGATATTGTACCTATAAATATATAGCAAAGTCCCATTAGATAATACAAATTTAAAGAAAGATAAATTCAAGTACAAATTTTATTTAATTTCTTTGTTTTAATTGGAAAAATAAATTACTAAAATCAATAGAGAAATTTAAAATAATTTTTCATAAAAATAAGAAGGTAAAAATTTGTAAAAACATTACATACAGGCATTTTAGTTGTATTTCTACTGCAATAACCTTAAATAAGATTAGTTAGACAGAGAAATTAAACTAAAATAAAACAAGTAAATAATTATTATTTGAATTATTCATCAGGTTCAAAAATAAATAAAACTAACTAAAGCATAATTTGATAATAAATTTAAAAATTTTGACAATAAATTAGAACATTAAAATAATAAAGTTGATGATTTTAAAATAAAATTAGAAACCAAGATAGTGGATAAAATGGAGTCCGCACAAAATCGAATTGAAGTAACAGAAAAGATTGGCCCTATATAGAAGATCGAAAAACTAATGATTGTACCAATAAAGAATCCCACATTATTAAATATCAAATTAACTAAATAAAAATAGTTAATAATGACACAGTAAAAATTATTAATAAAAAACACAATTTAATTAATAGAAAACCATTAAAGCGGATTACAGACACAAACAAACGATCAAATACCAGGTATGCAAGTTTAAAATGTCGTTTATTTCTTAAAATATATACACAGTAATTTAAAAAAAAGTATAATATATTTTATTCAAAGTACTGGCCCTCGCTTTCTACACATTTTGTCCATCTCTCGGGCAATATATGGATACCATTCCAAAAGAATGCTTCATCTTTATTTGAAATCCATTCATCGAGCCATTTTCGTACGTTTTCGAAATTGTTGAAGTGTTGCTCCGCCAATGAGTGTCCCATCGATGAGAAGAGGTGATAATCAGAAGGCGCCAGGTCAGGTGAATACGGCGGGTGGGGTAGGAGTTCCCAACCAAGCGAAGAAATCGTTTCCTTAGTCAATCTGGCTGAATGTGCAGGAGCGTTATCATGCTGAAGAATGACTTTGGCGTGCCTGTGAGCCCATTCTGGGCGTTTTTCGATCAATGCGTGACTCAAATTGATCATTTGTTGTCGGTAGCGCTCGGTATTGACTGTTTCGCCGGGCTTGAGAAGCACGTAGTAGACTACTCCCTTCTGATCCCACCACACACACAGCATTGTCTTCTTCCCAAAACGATCCGGTCTTGCACTCGATGTGGATGGTTGTCCTGGCGTTACCCATGATTTTTTTCGCTTGGGATTCTGAAAATAAATCCATTTTTCATCGCCAGTTACAACTCGATGCAAAAAACCCTTTCTTTTGTGGCGTAAAAGCAGCATTTCGCACACAGTTTTTCGTTTTTCCATCTGTCGTTCGTCCAATTCATGTGGAACCCATTTTCCAACCTTTTGAATCTTTCCCATAGCTCTCAGGCGATCGGAAATGGCTTGCCTAGTGACATTCAACTGTTCTGCCATCATTTGTTGGGTTTGGGTATTGTCTTCGTCTAATAAAGATTGCAATTCGAAGTCCTCAAACTTTTTTGGTCGATTTTCTCGTTTTTGATCAGTAACATCAAAATCACCACGTTTGAAATGTTGAAACCAATGTTCACATGTCTTGACGGTTGGAGCAAGATCGCCATAAGTCTCAACAAAAATTCGATGACATTCAGATGCCTTTTTCTTTTGATTAAATAAGAAAATCATGACATGCCGCAAAAAGGCTTAAAATTAGACATTTTTAACACCAAAGAAAGGTATGATACGTCCACGTAAACGACTTAAAAACAACTGACTTTTGTAAACAAATGACTAACAAACAAAATAGCGTTTAGAGATAAGCAAATCCTTCAATAGGCTAAGAGCGCATTCTATTGGAATTAAAACGACATTTTAAACTTGCATACCTAGTATAGTCTATAGTCAATAAAAAATTGCAGGATAATGATTAAGCGACAAATTTAATAAAAACTAAACAAAAAATGAGTAACTGAAAAAATTTATTATTCCATTATAATGAATAATATTTGTAACCATATACATGATATATTTCAATGAATTGATAAATTTCTATGGTGACGTTTCAATGCTAATCTGATAAAATGTGACATGTATATTGTTAAATTATATTATATTTTGGCACTTAATATAATTTGTATGTTTTCAGTTATAATTAATGTAATGTTCTATTCTATAATGTATAAATGAGTTACCATAATGATATGACCTATACTTCACTTTATAAATTTTTGAAATCTTTATTCCAAATTATGACTAAACAACATTTGACAGACTTACTGACCATATATTGAGAATAGATGAGAGAGAGGAAGTTTATTAATTAATAATAGTGTGAATGTAACACATAAGACTTAAGAAGTATTTAGAAGCAGAGAAATATTGTGGAGTATGAGTACCTTCAGTATTACCTGTTGATTAACTAGTACAATGGTTAGTTGATAATTACATTATATATAAGTCATGTAGCCAGGGCACCAAGTAGATTTGAAAATATAATATTTCGATAAATGTTCACTTATGTAGATTATTATTATACAATATATATATATGAGAGCTGGTGAGAGGAGG
>KZ808489.1:117112-153593 GCA_000696205.2 Oncopeltus fasciatus | reverse complement strand
TTACAACTCTCATTCTCTTTTCAGCCCTGAAGAAGCCATCACATGATGTGCGAAAGCTCGGCAAATAAGAACAATTTGACTCGGTCCAACCGGGAAGAGATGAAATGGTAGATAGTAAAAATAGTTTTATCTACAAATTATAAATGTCATGTATCATAATATAATGAAACTGAATGGTAAAAGTATCTGACAAGAGTAATAAAAATATTAATTTAGGATTGATATTTCTAAGCTAAAAACTTAAGGTTTCTTTGGAATGCCACCTAAACCATCAGTGGCATTAATATATTTTTATAATAATTTAATATAGTCAATATATTTATCACATTATTACATACATTACTAAATTTGAGAACCATATATGTTTAGAATAAAAGGTAAGGTACTATATTTTTTTTTCTCACACCATCACTTTTTCATCTTAAATAAATTTTTCCGTCTTAAAACTTATTTCATCTAAAAAATGTCAAAATACAAGTTTACACAAGGAATTAGTACCAGTTGAGTCTTTGTATGGAACATCTAGCCAATGAAGAAAACAAAAATATATTGCAGTATAGCTAATTGAAATGGTACTCAAAATAGCTTCTAGTGAGGCAGAGAAAAAATGACACTTTTAGAACTTGATTATAATGAGAAGAGTATTATACTCCCAAAGGAATTTGATATTTCCTTAATAAATAGTTAAAATAATCATGATAGATATAAAACAATTTTAATAGGCATGTATTACCTTTCTATAGGTAACAGTGGCAAGGTAGAAAAGAAACTGGTTGAGTGGAGCAGCATTAAGTGCAGTGAGAGCCCGTTGCAGTGCTGAGGACTGAGCACAGACAGAGAGGTCCGCTGGCTCTGGGAGACCAGCACAGCCCTCGTACTGGACATCCTCAAGAAGGTGGCCAAGGAGACGAAGAGCATGTGCTGCAAGGGCGACTGACAACACACCGAATCCCTGTTGCCTGTAAACAGAACCATTTAAATGAACTTGATTATATAACTTGGTTCTAACACATCATGCAAATAAATGCAGTTGCAGATTTGGATAAAGACAAAAAGTTTTCATGAGTTAAAAATTTTTTTTTGTTAATTTTAGACTTCTTGAAGTAAAGCTGTAATGATGAAAAATGAATATGATTTGAAAACATTTACAGCACTTTTAAATTATGCTTTATCTTAATATTAAATTTACTATATTAAATCTGTAGAAAAGGAAAGTTCCTCACAGTATAACTGATTATAAATCAAACACGAAAATGTCCAATGTACAAACTTGTTGTTCCAAAAGAAATTTTTTATGGACTCAAAATGAACCACAAACCTATAGAAAAAAAGGGGAAAAAAAAGAATGCATCTTAAATATTTATTTCCGCATGTAATGACAGTAGAGATGTACTTGTGGGTAGAATATGTTTTATAATGTCACTTGCTGATTATCTTAATAATGTAAAACAAGAGGAAGGATTAATTAAGTAAACACTAAGGTTTTTAAATATTTTTTTATAAATTCATAATCTTTTTCTACCTTTTTTTTATTAACAAAAATAAAAGAAATACTTCTAAAAGAGAAATGACTAACACTTTCATAAGATTGATGCGGGCTGAGCCTTCTCGACACTTGCTTGGAGATTTCCCTTTGTCTTCCTTAATTGATTTTTCTGAAGGAACTTGACTAGAAGCTGAGAGTTGACCTTGTAAACCAGATATTATTAACCAAGCACCGATAAGCATGTAATTCTGATGGATCTAGAATAAATAAAATGTGCACGAAATGAGTAAAACATATATTTTGTTAACTAATAATGAAAAATCTCTTCAAACATACAAAATGTACTGTTATTACTAAAAATTATTCTTCTATGTCACGAATACAAAGGAAAAATACTCACATTGCCACCAGCACGTGTTGAGTTTTTTATCACAGATGAAATTAAATTGAATATTTCTAGAGATTTCTCCACAACTGTTGTAGCAAGAGCATCTGAATTAACTTCATCCTCAGTCGATTTTGAATTACCTAAAAATAATTTCAAAAAATTCAAAAAAAAAATTACCCAAATCATATTTATATATTAACAAGAATTAGACGGCTTCCTTCAATTTTTTATGATTTAAAAGGAAAAATATCAAAATCACAAAAATAATTTTACTGAATCGTTTATTTTTATTCAACTCTCTGTTGTTATGTTATTTCAACTATTTCTGTGAGCTAAATATCTTGGGTGTCAAATTTATTATAGTAATAAATTTTTAAGAAAGTAAACTTAAACACAATAATTTTATATAAAAAGTCAATTATATAAAAAGTCACTCATTTACATTACAAAATATAACTTTAGCCATGTAAAACTCCAGATGTTGCAACTTATAACTTTGAAGGCAGATAAACAAATTAGTATTTCAGAAATTGACCATTTGTTACTACCCAAAGTTGGGTTTGTCATTTCTGCATGAATTGAATTTTATAACCTTCAATAATATGGTATAAAAAAAAGGGAAAAAATTAAACAAGAAAAAAATAAAATATTTTTCTTACAGTACAATTTTAAGAGATATCCAAAGAATAAACAATGATCAAATCAAGTATCAAAATATAAGTTCACCCAAAGAATAAAAATAATAAAAATCGAATACACTTGAAAACAGAACTTTACCACTATTTACAGGAGGAGCTGTTTTAGGCGATACAGCAGAAGATACTCCAAGAACACTTGCAGCAGTTGCTGTGGAGAGAGCACAATATAGACAGCCCATCGTCACACTAGTCAATTTTTCTAATCTCATTTGGGTTAATGGTTCGAGAACAGGTAACGAAAGAGCACTCCAAGCAACATTCAGATCCGTAACTACATTTTGCAAACTGAAAATAAATCGTAGTAAAGATATTAAAAATAATATATTTAAACAAATAAATAAAAATATATTAGTTTAGAAATAAAAATTTTATGTTTCAATTATATTCAATAANGCTTAGTTCAAATGGAGAGTTTTTTTTTTGACCGTAGATATTATTATTAGATGTGCATACCTAGATCTACCTTGACCGAACCCCAACTACAAACTACAATATACTTTACAACTATAACTATAACGATTAGATCTACCTTGACTGACCCCCCCCCAAAAAAAAAAACCCTAATAATAATATCATTGTATTGAGTTAAGAATTGTAGCTTCAATTTTAGCTTTAAATTTCATTATCAGACCAAGTGATCAAAAATTAACTTTAATATCCTCCACATTCTATAAAAATATTTTAAATTATATTTCAAGGTAATTAGGGACTAAATAAAATAAGCAGCAAATATCTCCTTTTAAGCTACTGGAACACTAAAATCCAGTGAGCCCAAATTCTACTACTGGGTTTTTTTTTGTTTTTTTGAAATTAGTTATAAGACATTTAAATCTAGCTATTGAATTAAATATTTATATTTATATAAATATGATCATTAAATAAAACAGTTTTAAATTTATAAGATAATTTATTCTCAATTACCTATGCCTCATTCCTTGTGCTTCAGAAAAGGTGCTAGGAAGACTGAATCCTTTTCTTGAAACAGCAGTGTTATATTTACTGATGTATCTATTTAAATAAGGTAATTGTAAACAGGTTTCTATGAGGACATCAGCAGCTCCGAGGCTTTGCAAACTTGATATATTTTGTTGTATAAATACATTCTGAAATAAAAAAGAACAAGATAACAATGAATGTTTTACTTTCACATATAAAAACTAATATATAAACAGATAGAAACTACAATTCAAATTTTAATTTCTGAATGCATTCATTAAAAATGTTTTTTAAGGTATGTGGCACCTAAAGAATAGTTAATGGCGAAAGATCCAAAAATTCATAATCAATATCAATTCTTTTAACAATCTGAAAACGATGAACTATTACTAATGAGAACACACTACAATACTAGTACTAGTGAAACATGGAAACGGCTTATTCAATGGGACTTAAGACAAGTATAATAAAATAAGTTAGAGTGTAAAGGAAATGACTATTTTATCAAATTCAAGACTTAAAAGGACTGTAAATTCCATTGCCAGATTTAACTTTTTTGTTGTGATGTGATTCAGCAGCATTCTTTTCAGATGGAAACAGAAAAGCAATGCTGTCCGCAAATCCTAATTTGTTTGGCAAAAAATTTGAAATGTTAAAAACCTCTTAACACAGAGCAGTAGAATGATACTAACATACATCGGAGTTGAAAATCTTTATCAGAAATAAACAAAACAAATGACACCATTGAGGGAATTAGTATCTGCTAACCCTTTTCATTGGCGAATTACAGTTTCATATTTTCAAATCTGATATACCCAAATAGAAGATGCCAGAACCATGAAAAATAAAAATAAAATACTTGACTATATCAAAAATAAAATTAGTCAAATTCTTCATTTTGGATAAGGTCACTTAATGATAGCATTTGTCAAAATATTATTTAGAGAAAAAAAAATTAAAATTTTGGATAATGAAATGCAGTTAATGAGATTTTTTATTAGTACATTTTAATGTAATAATTAATAAATATAATAATTAATTAAATTAATTAAATTAATTAATTTAATTAATAAATTTTTAATAATTACTACTAAGGCTGGACTCAAATCCAAGTTTTCACTAGCAACATGTAATAACTTCTGCATCACATGGGCTCCCAAGTCATCCATGTCAAAAGCTTTTAATTGAGAGGGAAGAATATAATAGTTCAAAGATCAACACTGATCCTGGGTAGTGATCCAGTGAATTCGAATATCAACATATAAGAAACGTTATTTATTTAATGGTTGGAGGTTTATTGGCCGTCGAATATTATGCTGAAGAAATTAGTCAGGGTTTCAGCTAGGAACCTAGACTAATTTCTCCAGCATAATAAACATGATACAAATTTTTAATGTCAATTCAACACAAAAAACGGGGTGCTCCAAAGATCAATACACATCGCAGGCCTCACACTTACACTAATCAGAGTCGCTATACTTCAGAGTATAGCCCGCCCTTCACCTCTCAACAGTTCTTCCAGCTCCAGTAAAGACCACCTGCCTACAACTCCTGCCTCAACTCAGATTCATCATCATCAGTACATTGAAGCCTCACTAGTATCAAACTCAGCACCAGGTACAAAACCTGGCAGAAACCCAGACTAATTTCTCCAGCTCATTTATTTTAAAATAATGAAATTAAAAATATTAGTCAAACATCTTTAAACATTATTCCAAAATAGAATTTTAAACTAATACAGATGCAAAATTCCATAAGTGCTTATCCTTTATAAATTGTCAAACAAGTATTTTCATCTAACAGTTACATTTTTAATTTGTCTAACTGATCATTATTTCAGTGTCAATATTTCTTTGATGAAGCAACTGATTTGATACTTGACACCTACTGTGTAGTTATCATCTATATATGGAGGTTTGCTTAGAGATAAAGTTAATATCAGTATTAACAAAAAAAAGTCAGTCATGCAGGAGCTGCATATGTCTAATATTTCATCATGATGAACATAAAAGGGAAGACCATTAAACCTGGTTCTATATTTTCTTGAATAAGCATTTTTCAAAGAAATTTTTATGGATGTATTTTAGAAAATCTGATTTTGCAACTATTACGTTCAAAAAATGTTTATTATTCAAATAGAAATGGTGATATCAATGATAAAATTTTTAAATTTCCTCCAAACATTCCCCCTTCTAATCTACATTCAGCCAAAAAAATTATTCCTCTTATTAGAGGACAATTAAATTATTATTAGTAATAAAAAGTCTAAACATCAAATTTGGTTTTTATAATAAATATAATTTCTACTTCTAATAGGGTTTCATTATTTCAACATAAACACACACACGTGTGATCATGACTACCATGTTTTCATGATGGTAGTCATGAGCATGTGATCAAGATGACATGACGTCCCCACTCTCCTTCACAAAAGCCTTGAAGATCGCTTACAATGTAAGCCAAAATGTCGGCAGATAATTAAAAATACACATTTTTTTAAATAGTATTTTTTTGGGTCAACCTTGAACGAACCCCAACAAAAAAAAAATCTTGCTTTGAATATAAGCGTCAAAATATTCATAGCACTACAAGTGTCTAATATATAGAAGTTCACTTATGAAGTATACTTGTATTTTTCATATAGAATTCCAACATCAATATTTGCATTTGAATATAATAATTCATTTATCTGAGTCTCTTCTACATAAAAGTTTATCAATAGATGTAAATTAACATATTTAAGCATATAAATATTTGGAACAATAATTTATGATTTATCTCCAAATATAATTTTAAATTTACTGTCTATTTAAATCACAATAAACTGTCCAGTAAGATATACTATATATATATATATATATATAGATATATATATAAAGTACAGCTATTTTATAGCAGTTAACTAAAAAAACTTGTATNATATAGATATATATATAAAATTTTGTATGGAACAAATTTTTAGCTTCCCCAATGTAGGATCAGAGATCAGCAAATATTTTTCAAAATATTGTTGTGTCATAATGCCACTGTGAATAGCTTGATTTATCTTAGGGGAACCAGCTAAAAATCATGTTGACACAAACATGACACATGATTCCAAATAAAATCCATCTGTATTATTTTCTCTATGTAGGAATATAAAGGATAAAGGTCCTGCAACAGGCCAAGTAGACCCAGAGAAGAAATACATGTAAAGGATGTATTTATTCTTGACTATGACACTCTTTCTAGCCACCTGATTTTTCTCCCTTTGAAGAATGGTTTCCAATAAGGGCTGGGTGTTTCTTAGGAGCACACCAAGGATCCTTTGGGTCATTACAAACAGAAGCACAGAATGAATAAACCAACTAAGCACTGTGAGTACTGAATCTGGGACCTTTAAGATGTGGTATAAACCATGGTAAAACATACCATAAAATAACAATCATGTAACCCCACCAAATAACATCTTTGTACAAGCGTATAAAAAATAACAGTTGTATGAGTTTAGGGAGGCTTCAATTCGATTGTATAGAGTAGAATAAATAAGAATTACAGCTCACATTAACTTTATCAAAGCACATCCCAATATAATACTTTCAATTGAGGATTTGTCAACTTCAATACTTCAATTTGGAGGTAAATTTGTTGATCATCGAGCCCCTTATGAGAAGAGGATTGTCTTGGTAGCTGAAGAATTAAAAACTTATTTGTAACCAAAAATTTTTCATTTTAGCCAACTTTTCAGCCTAAATCTCAGGGCTGAATATATGTATAAAAAAAAAGTAATAAAGAAACATGTGTATATGTAATAATCTAACACATAAATAAACGAAAATACAAAATTGTGTGTAATCTACTATATAAAATGCATGACAACGGATACTGAACATATTTAAGAGAAAAAAAAAATATTCATAATATTCTGAGAGTAACATACCAAATAGGGTGATTGGGGTGGAGAGAGAGAGAGAGAGACCTCTGCTCAACAGTAACTAAATCATTGTTGTGGACCAGAGTCGTGGAATAATTCATTGATATTTCCACAAACCTCAAGCCACTTAATCCCTCTTATCTGGGCCCCACTCCTATTCACCTCCATAACTCTCAAATAGAAAAACAGATCAGTCATGATTTAGTTACTATTGAGCAGTTGTCTCTCTCTCTTCCATCACCCTATTTGGTACGTTACTCTAAGAATATAATGAATAACACTGTGGAACACATTTTTTGTTGAATTAGATCTGACACTGTTTTTTCATTAATTCTTGGAGTCTGAATCTGAGAATAACCTCAGATTTTGTATATCCTGCCAACTTTTTAAACTACAGGATATCCTCAGAAATAATAAAAATCATGCATTTAAAAGAAAATAAAGTAAAAATGTACCAAATATACAGTTTACAAAACATTTAATGTAAGTTAAATCGAGTTCATACATATGAAATTGTTTAATCAACAAACAGTACTTAAAAATTAAGATAAAAATTGTGTTAGTAGCTTTTTCTGGAGTGTTTAGTTTGTGTTGCACTTGATGCTCCAACAATAGTCAGCCATCATATGTACATCCCATCTACCTTGGTACCTTGCTTCCATGACCCTCATCGTTGGAGTTGCTTTTATCTGCACCATATCCGTATTCCCCTTCTTCTTTAATTTAAACCCTTAACACACTGTTTAAACAATTTACGAGGTGCCCATGCTTTATCTTGATTATCAAGCTTCACCTTAAAATAGGCAAAATATGATTGTCTGACAAATGTTTGTCCTTTGACTGGGAATGGTAAGCTGCCACATGTATAACAAAACGAATCAGGGCTGTTTACGCACTTTCGACGTGTATGAGCAGAGGTAGCCATAAGGAAACGTTTCAGTTCAAACACACTATGTAGTTCTGTACACTTCCGTAACGAAATACTAAATACTGCTTACCAACAAAGAACGTTTCACCCACATAGAAACCAAACGTGACGTGATAGAAGAAAACTAAAAACAGTTTTGAAACCAGCATGCCTAATTCTATAGAAAACAGCTAAAAAATCTAACTCAAAAGAAATTGAGTTTCAAATTGTTCCTTGGTGTAATTTTTCTCTCTCTTAAATATGTTCAGTATTCATTGTCATGCATTTTATATAGTCAATTACACAATTTTAGATTATTACATATAGACATGTTTCTATATTAACTTTTGTACTTTTTTTTTTCATATTCAGCTCCGATGAAGGTCAAAAAGTCGGCTAAAATAAAATCTTTTTTGGTTGCAAATTAGTTTCTAATTCTTCAGCTACCAAGACTGAATTCCTGACAATCCTCCCTTCATTCAATACTTTAATTTCTACATCATTCTCGTTCATCAGAACTCACTATCCCTTAAAATTCATTATTTTCACATTCATCGCACTTAATGATTTCTGGTCAACCATTAATGATTAAGAAAATTTTTTTTATTATTTATTTCTTTCTTATTTTACAATAAAATAATTCAAATTATATATTAGAGTAATAAATTTTTTTGCATTCAATACTCCTACTTTCCTTTGGAAGACTGATTACAATATATTAAATAAAATGTATGTGAACATTCAAATGTAACAGCACCAACAAATAAAATCTTTGGTATTTATCTGTAAGCAATTTTACCTCAATCTCACTGGACTTGTCTGGTGTGGTTTCGTTGGATTTGCCATCTGTGTGTTCAGGAGTGTTTTGATTAAGAAGAGTGTAATCAAGAAGGGGTGAAGTGAGTTGCTCCATAATCTGATTAGACAGGTCAGTTCTTGAGCGCACCTTCCCACTCTCCTTGGTTTCATTTTTTGTCTCTGTTGAGTCTCCTAGAACAAGCAAGCACTAATTATAAACAAAATTTTTTTCGAGAGAAATCTACATTAGTATGTTCCTACAAAATAATACCAATTAAATGAAAATCTATCCCCCTGCAAAATATTTCAGCTGTACAGAGCCTACAATAGATAAAGAGGATTGTCTCAATCCATGGTTGTAATAGTCTCTATTACACTAAAAAAAAAACACCATGAGGAGTTTTAATAGTGCAGCTATAGAATACAGACTTTTTTTTTTTTTTTTTTTTTTACTTGAATTCATCATAGATAATCATAATTAATTATTTACGAATGAAACTAAAATAAAATATCAAAATTTTACCTCCTATTCGATAATTTCAACCCTCCAAGAAAACAAAGTTTAGAAATAAAAAATCAGTCATGCAGGAGCTGGATAATTTAAGCAAATTTGTAATTGATGAATATTTATATTTGAGCTTTCCATCTCTTATAATCTCGTACATCTATAATAGTAATTATAATTTATTTCTATAAGTCCATATAGATAAACACATCAAATATATTATTAATAATTAATTTCTTGATAAGTGCTATCAATTCAACCTATTTAATTCTATAAGAAATTTTTAAACATTAATATTTTAATTTTAAGTCCTCATAGCTAAAAGGAACTAACTATGCAATCGACAAATACAGAGTATATATGTATATAAATAAATATATATAATCACTACATCAAAAAATGTTTTGTACCCCCACAAGACATGTAAACCCCCACTCGTACAACAAACTTAATCTTAAAGTTTTACTATAGAAGTGATATGACAAATTTCAATAGGAAAAACAACTGATTTGTCTACTAAAATATGAAGTTAAAAATGTAATAAAAAAAAATTCAGATAAGCCTTCACTCTAATTTGGTCGATTTTGTTGTTAAATTCCTAAAATAACAGTTTAATGAATAAACAAATCTGTATTGAGTTTCATTACTTGAAAGTGAATATTGCACACACTAAATACACTGCCAGACAAAATCAAAGGATCACTTACAAATATTTATATTATTATTACATAAGAGATAAAAATATAAATTCCATTGCCCCAAACTGGACTTTGTGTTGTATCTTATCCAGTTAATCCTGTACCCGTTTATGGAGAAAAGGTTAATTAAAAGTTAATCCACTTCTTTTCTTTCTTCCTATCAGTAAATGGTTAGTTGTTAGCAAAGATTCATCTTATTGAAGATTTTCTAACATTTAAGAGACTTTAGTTTTTACTTGTGAGTTTAGAAAGAACGTTGTGATGGCCAACAGAAGAGCATTGACCGAAGAGGAATCAATTCGTGCTGTTGCTTTGAGTGAAGAAGGGTTTTCTCAAAGGCATATTGCGCAACGGCTCCAGCGGTCACAATCTGTAGTGTCCAGGGTGCTTAATAGGCACCGTCGAACTGGAGGCATACAAGAAGAGTCGGACAAGGCCGTCCGAGGTCAACTTCCCATCGTGACGAGAGATTTTTGCAACTGCATGCTCTTCGGGATCGCCGATCAACTGGTAACAGTCTGCGTGGTCTCCTCCAGAGGTTCAGGAATGTGCAAATTTCAGAGCGAACCGTGAGAAGACGACTCAACGATTATGGATTGACCTCCCATCCTTCAGCTACTGGACCTCTTCTCTCCAGGGAACACCGGGTTGAGCGCTTGAGGTTTGCTCGGGAGCACCTAAACTGGACTCAGGAAGATTGGAGCCTCGTATTATTCAGCGATGAGTCAAGATTCTGTCTCCTATCTCCAGATGGACGGGAAAAGGTATGGCGAAGGCGGGGAGATAGGTATGCTCCATGCACTTTTTCTCCAAGGGTTGCGTTTGGTGGTGGGTCAGTGATGGTGTGGGGGGGCATATATTTAAACTCACGTACAGAGTTGGTTCTTATGAACCGTGGCTCTATAACTGCTGACAGGTACATTAGGGAGGTACTTGAGCCACATGTAATACCTTTCGACAGAAATATCGCAGGTAACTTTATTTTTATGCACGATAATGCCTGACCTCACGTTGCTCGATCAGTGCAAAATTTCCTCAGACAAGAAGGAATTGACATTATGGTTTGGCCACCCAGAAGTCCATATATGAACCCAATAGAGCATGTATGGGACATGCTAGGAAGACCTGTCCGCGCCCGAGACCCACAAAATTTGGCAGATTTAAGGGAAATGTTAGTGGAAGAGTGGAACAACATCCCAGAACAACATGTAAGAGCCCTGGTCGCTGGAATGGATAGGAGAATGGAAGCAATTATCAGAGCTATAGGTGGGAATACCAATTATTGATCGTTTTCCTCGAATTCTTCCTTTTTATTCAGTTTTGTTATTTCATTTCATTTCAAAGATTTACTTTTTCATTTTGAGACTGTAGGACATTTTTATTTTTTTGATTTGTTTTCCTATTAAAAATTTCTAGAAAAGAATTTTTAATTTTTTATTACCCTTATAATAAAGTGTGACTTCCAAAGAAAAAAGAATATTTTCAAAAATACCCTATACAGTTCAGTAATTTCAAAATATTGAAGTGATCCTTTAATTTTATACGGCAGTGTAGATAAACGCTTTTAACTCATACTTGAGCCTGCAGGTTATCCGACACGCCTATTGGTTAGATTTTGCTCAGTAATTAATAAAGGCTTTGGTTTTACATTTGACAGCAACATGCCAAACTTTGGTTAAAAAAAATTAAAAACAGTGGTCAGTTGAGTGTTATCCATGCACATACACAAATGCAAATCAATTTTGATGCCTAGAGGATAAAGAAAATATCGAACATAACTACTATAAAAATTATAAAAATATTCCTCGGGAATTCACTAAAAGCTTATAAATTAAATGTCTTTTCGTTTCATGAAATATGAGTAAAAAGAAGAATGAATAATTAATTCATTTTTATAAACTGATAAGGAATATGAAGAGAAAAATAAGCTTAACAAGAGTGACAACAGGATCCATAAAAATAAAATAATACAAGTGTTAAAAATTACACATTTTTTACTATTTAAAAACACTTTTCATAGTGGTAATAATAGCTAAGATAAAATCTATTTATTAAACTAGCCATCCTTCAAACATACCCTCCCTTCGCCAAACTGAGCCTAAATTCAACCCTAAATATGTATATTTACTCATTCTAATTTAATAATTAGAATCTATGTAGGATAGTAATTCATTTATGAACAACCTAAAATTATTTATTATTGCTGCAACAACTTCTATATCTCAAGTTCTTAATACTGAATCAATTTTTATTAACCATAAATTATATTTTTCCTTCAAGAAAATAACCAATTAGCATAAGAACAATTAAAATAATTATTGTTAAAAAATTATTATTTCTAAATTTTCACTATTTAAATCTAATTGCACTGTCGGTGATTATACTCTATTAAAATTCATATGGTAAGAGCTGACAATCTCAAATATAAACCTTAACTGATCTAAAAACCAATTTTTCTGTTTAAGCCATTACTCAAGCACTTACCCCTTGCTTCAATTATAAAAAAAAATTATACAACTTACCATCATTACCTTAATCCTTAATAAAAAATATAAAGTTAGACTGATGAAGATTAGAAAAAAACAGTAACCAAAATTCAATTTGCACAAAACCATACAGCAATATTTGAGCAAAATTTTAAACAAGAGTTGTTTATACTTTGAATTTCCTTGTGATTCATCAAACAGTGTGTGAAACAGACAGAACTAGCAGGATAACAGAAATTAATGTTTAAATAGCAAAAATTGGTTAAAAGACCTTATTACAGTGAGATTAAATAATTATTCAAATTTAATTTTTTTTTTCTTGATTACTGTATATGTAATGAAGAAAATGCAGTGTGTGAAGTGACAATTGTGACAGTGTATGGAGGTGGAAGGTTTATGGAAAAAACCAAACTGGTTGTAAATTGAACAGTATACATGTTTTCTTCAATAATAATTCATAACAGGACAAACTAGGTATAAATAATACCTGTTTAATAGAAATGAATAGTTCAAATTAGTAATAAAATATGAGGATAAAGGGGAAACTCACTTAAAAAAAATAAACAATGTTCATAAGCACTTCAAAAATAAATATTTGATTACTTTCCTTATAGAGATAATAGCTGCAAAGAAAGTGATTTCTATTGTGGTTTACAGGTAAGCCAATTGTGGCTCAAAATATCACACTGCTATGGAAGATTAGAGGTGAATAGCTTACTTCACATATCATGTTCACGTAGGCTTCGACGGTCGTCAGAAGTATTTACCGTTTCTTCTTCCGGGTTGGACCGTGTCAAATTGGTGTTATTAGCCGAGCTTTCACACATCATGTGATGTGCGAAAGCTCGGCTAATAACACCAATTTGACACGGTCCAACCCGGAAGAAGAAACGGTAAATACTTCACATATCATGCATAAACATGCTTCAACAGGGCTGACAAGTATTTTATTATTTATAAGATATTCTTTAGAGAAATTGCAAGGGTATTAATAGTAACTAGTGATCAATCTTGATTAAATATGAATTTCAAATTATTTAGTGAAAGGTTTATAAATAGGCATTTTCAGTTGTCATGTCTTATATCTTAAAAAATGAATTTAATTAATGCCATTTAAAAAATTGTCCAAAAATACTAATATTCTTTTATTAGTCGCTAACAGAGCAAGATCCGAATTCAACAAAACAAAACAGACTTAATCAAAACTGAAAGCATAATCAATAACACTCTCAAACATAAAGGCATGGTTAAGTAATTCAATATACTAAGTGTTTCAAAAGTGTAGCTTATGAATTCAAACTCATAAATTATTAATCAATGTCATCACTTAAGATCACATATAACAAGGGGAAGTTTCAACACCTTAAAACCCTTGTGTACTTATAAACCATAGAAAGCGAGACAATGGTCAAAATAGCTCCAAAAGATATAGAAACTTATGAGAAATGGCGAAATTCATTCAATACGTTTAATATAGTATCAAAGATTATGGGTTTATCATCCGTTCACTTTGCCCAAGATTGTGTTGCAGGCATTTCTAAGACACAGGTTTATTACAACTGCTTCCTTTTAAGTCTTTTCTTTGGTAAGTTTTTTTATTATGTTATATGGGAGGCACTGATAGCAAACCCAATAAATGAGGTGGGTGAAGTTATACACTTCCTCACTCTGTTTTCTCAATCCTTAATAGCTATCATATCAATTTTATCAGTATCAAGTATCAGGAGGATGAAACGTATTGTAGAACTAATGAGCAGTATTGTGGACTGCGACAGTAAAATACACTCAATTGGGATTAATCTTAATTAGGAATGGTCTAAAAAAGTTTTTAAGATATCCATAGCCATTTGCAGCACAATATTTTTGACCATTGTCATAATGGACTACATACTACTATTTCATTACAATCCCAAAAATGAAAAAAAAAAAATTCCTTTTGGCTCTTGGGTTTCTAATAAAATAGACAAAGTTTATACAATATTTCTTCAATATCAATTTGTCTTTTTTATTGGAATGATAGGAGTAAGATTCAAACACCTGAATGAAAAACTTCTTAACCTCACATTAAAAGAAGACTTAGAAAATGCTCCAAGCAATACAATTTTCAAAGAAAGGCAAACTGAAATAGAAAGACGATGCATAATTAAATTTATTAAAATGGCACATGACCAACTCTTAGAGACCTGTCAAACATACAATAAGGAAGTGTCGCCTGCAATTTTACTCAATATAATAACTACTTTTATCTCAATAACAAGCTCAATTTACTCTATTGTTATCAGCCTCATGGATAATAAAAATGATAACTATGATTGGCCAGACATAATTTACAGTGGCTACTGGGCAGTAGTGCATACTATGATTGTTCTGACAATGACAAGCATATGCCATTGGACTAGTACATCGGTGGGTATATAAGTCCTCTAATTTCTCATGATTGATTGCCTTCTAGATTTAGTAGCAAGCTAATTAAATAAATTTTAGTGTGAATAAATTAAGTTAATCAAGATGTTATTAAGTGACATGAGAACAATTGTTCTAATTAATTAACCATCAAAATGTTGTAGTAGTGGGCAAATTACCAGTATAGAAAGATCAGATTACTCAATAAAAGTAATTGGTTTCATTATTCTCTCAGTAACTTGATTTATTCTAATAATTCCCTTAACAAAAAATAAATCTCCCCTTCAAATGTCAAGCAGTTTTAAATTTAAATTTCATTGTTAAGCTTTGAAAGCTACATGATTAAGCAGTCTATAAGACAAATAAAAAAAAATTGAGAATTACATACAAAAAAAGGGGGGGGGGATAAATAAATTGGCTTAAAGTAAGGAAAAAATTCCTTAAAACATTACATTAAGGAGAAATATAATTAGTATACAAATCAATATTTGGAGAAGCTAATGCATATTTATTCTAATCCAGGCAAATTCAATAGCTGTCACGATTCACAAAGTCATAGAAGAAGGAACAGATAATGAAGAAATTAAAATGGTAAATAATAAAAAATTAAGTTAGTAAATTTTTTATTAAGTTAAAATATTTTTTAGCAATGATGATTGGTTAAGGGCTAAAGGCTCAAACATTTACTCTGTCTTGTTATTAATTAGGAATGTTCATATCACTGTTAATAATCTTATTGACAGATTAGAAAAAAAATTAATTTAAAAACTGCTATTTAGTAAATTATATTTCATTTAATGAAGAGAAGTTCTTAAAATATCTGCCCAATTTTTATTGGTTCAGATTCAGTAATTCAGACACTTATGAAAAATACTCATATGAAGGTTAATTTTGCTGTATTTGTAATGATACTACTGAATGCTTTAACTTAAGATGTAATTTCCAGAACTTCAAAATACATTAAAAAAAGTTTTTTTAGTGTTTTTATAAATATCAACTATAACTTCTTAAAGATAATATAAGGTAAATACGTAAGAGTAGTCAATAAGATATAAACAATGTTATAGAATGGCTCTCTATTTTTATTTAGATTATTTCTTCATTTATTTTTTTAAGGAATGTAGCTATTGTTGCTATTCTCTTGAGAGATTTTTTTTCTTCTCTGATTTGAAAATGATAGCCACTAAAAGTTGTGTTTGTGTCATAGTTGTATAGGCCACAGCTGTAAGTTTTTCAGAATAAAATTTGGTAAATCGCTTTTGAACTAAAAACAAAATGGTGAGTTGGTTAATGGCTGAAATAGGTCGAGAGGGACCAAAATTTATAACTTTAATATCTTCTTAAAACATTAATATTTAATAGAACTTTGAAACAAAATAGAGAAAACAATTGAGTAAAATGTAATTTTCTCAAAGTTTTATTCTAGGACTTATTTTTTTTTAAACTGCAGATAAAGATGTTAAGAAATTCAGTCAGTCTGTCTTGAATTTCAGTAAATTTTTAAGTGGATTTGTTATGGGTTGAAATCTAATGAGGGAGAGGGGTTAGTTACAATTTATTATTCTATTTGTTTGTTATTTATTATATGTTATTATTAGAATTACAAAAAAAAAATTAAACAGAATAGATACAAAATATCATTTTTTATCAATTATGTTCTCTAATGGTTGGAAGTTCGTCATATGCTGGAGAAATTAGTCTGGCTTTCTGCCAGGATCAGAAAAATAAAATACTCCAAAATTGTTGGGTAGTTATTTTATTATTGCCGACATTTCGACTTACTTGTAAGTCAACATCTGGGCTGAAATACAATACACACAATACACTTATAGAGTTATAGATAGAAATGAACAGACAGAGATGAGGTATGTTATATGACAGAAAAAGATTTATCAATAAAACTAAACAATACAAATACGAAACAATATAAGCTATAAATATTAATTTTATATATAAAAACTTGATATGTAGTGATAATCACATCACGTCTGGAGAGATCTCCGAGTGAGTTTGATGGTCACATTTCAGAGTCAAGAGCTAAAGTGAGACAACCGGTGAAAAGGGGGGTGCGAGGGAGTTTTGTTGGCACATTTCAAAGGTAGGTAACAATGGTCGGGTTAATACTTTCAAAGGAAAATTGGAAAGGCAGACCCCGGGAATTATTTACCTGAATTTTTCTGTTGAATTACACGAAAATTATTACAATAAGCTGAGGAAATGTTGTCTTTGTCCTGCCTATCATTAACAGAGGTAGGATTGAGAAAGATGTGGACACATTTCAAAATCAGCCCTTTCTTAAGGAAAGGCTCAGAGGCCAGGACAGTAGTTTGATTAAAAGCAGGCGTGTAGTTCTTGCTAATAGCATGAAGTAGCATGAAGAGAGAGGGCCGAAGAATTCATATCACGAATCTTAATTCTGCTTTACAGCATTTTAGTAGTATACAAAGCTCCTGAATGTCTGTCTTTTATTTGTGATATAAGGAATTTGGTGCATAAAGAATGGTGTTTACTTAACATGTAAAATTCAAATACAATTATTTAATAACTAAAAGCTGAACAATCTGCTTAGTTTATGTCTTTTTTTTTTGTTTGTTTTCAGCTGAAAAACTTTTCCTTGCAACTTCTACATAGAAAACTTTTCATCTCTGCCAGCAAAATGTTTGTTTTGGATTTCCCATTTATTTATGGTGTAAGTAATATATTGGTTATTTATCTTCAATTTACTTAAGCCAATTTGTAATGCCCTATGTTTATTTATTTACCTATTACAGGTATTCAGCTCCATAACAACTTATATTGTCATTCTTATTCAGTTTAAAATGGATGGTTTGAAAAACGACAAACCATGAAAATGGGTTTGAAAATATTTTTTAATGAAAATAAATGCACATTATTATAAAAATTGTACTCTTATCCCTTTAGTTTTTTCCTCTATCATAATTAACTAAATATTAGAGAAGACCCCACAATTTTAGGGAAAGTAAATCAGAGATGAAGGGTTCCTAGTCAAAATAAAAAAACGTTTCACTTTAAAAGGGTTAGTATAAGAAGTCAATGCTAACATAACAAATCAGGTATCTTCATTGTACCTCACAAGCTTTTCTTCTCTGAAAATTGGGCACAAAATTGGGAATGAAGGCAAAAAAGGTCATCAGTGCATCATGTGGTATATGTATATTAAACTCCTCAGTTTAAGCATCGAGAAAATGAATTTAAGATTGAAAAGATGTATTTTAATTTAATTAATTAATTAATTTTGATTTAATATTTGGGAATATATATATAAATCAGGTCACCAGCTTTTTTACCTATTTAATACAGAATCCTCATTCTCAGAGGAATCCTCTGGGTCGCCAAAAACAGAAGCACAGAAAGAAAAATAACCAACTATGCACCGTAAGCAATGAACCTGGACCCATCGGATCAGAATTCCAATACCTTAACCTTACATAAATTAATAATCAATTATAAATATCAAAGCCTACAGCAGATATGTGAACTAAGCTGAATAATCATGTTACGTGTCTCAATATAGAATAATAAATAATAAACTTTAATTAGAAATAATAAAGTCTTAAGACTTTCAAGACTGATTCTAGAATGAAAAATGAGAAGAGGTTAGGGTTCAGTCCTCTTTATGCTATGAAATGATATGATATGATGAGTAAGTCATAAAAATATTACGGGAAATAAATTGAGCTTAGGATTCTATTATTTATTTATTTTTATTAGTGAAGAATAGTGAAGATATTAATGGTTTTCTTACTGCTATTCGCTGATAACCTCTGCAGTTGAGCGCCATAAATCCCCAATAAACAAACTCTTAGTGCTATTGAAAATCCTCTTTACACAAATAATATAGAACTAATTTTGAATGAAGTATATTTTTAGTTTTTCCTTTGTAAGGTTTTTGAAGCATTTTTATTCTCTATTCTTTGTGTTTTTTTATTCGAGGGTTAAATTTATATAGCCATCAGAGTTTTTAAAAGTATTCTGGCACCAATACACATTGAGGAAAAAAGTTAAACCTAAACATTCTACTTTTCTTTTTTTGGCTTGTGGAGATTCTACTTTTCGGTTATGCTACCTAACTAAGTCACTATTATATAGTTAAATATTTTACTATATAAACTATAAAATTATATANTTTTTTTTTTTTTTTTTTTTTTTTTTTTTTTTTTTTTTTTTTTTTAAATATCCTTGAAATTAATATAGATGCAACTAAAGAGAACCTAAAATATGGAAAATTCAAAATGTTTTATATGTGTTTAGTAAAAGAAAAGGATGGAAATGCTGAGTAGAAAATGTTTAGAAGACTACTAAATGGAATATTATATTATATATTATTAGAAATTTTGAAAATATTAGCTTCTACTTTTCCACAGTTTTTGGAAAAGCTAATGACTTAATAACATTTAAAATTACAATATGTGAAAAATGTTTTTAAGATTTATAAAATAAAACCAATGATGTTTCAATTAAAAAAAAAAAAAAAATTAGGGATGTATTTCAGCAATATCTCACCTTCAACTTCCCAACCTCTCTTAAAAAAACCTAAATTAAAAAAAAAATTAAAAAAAAAGAAAAAAATAGCAAAATGTTATTGGTAGCCAAAGCGTAAACCAGTGAATGTTTCCCACTCACCAGGTATGGAGGTCTTGATGTGAGGTGGAAGCTTGGCATTCTTCAAGAGAGATATTAGTGCCACTTGATCTGTCCTTGAGAGCATTGACTGACCAGTGCAAAGTGCCTTGACTGGGAGCAGCAATTGTTTGACAGAGAGGATATTGGCAGAAGAATCTGTGTTTGCTTGCCTGAGACTTGATAGTAAATATTGAAGGAGAATTTTACAGGCTGAGCAGACAGTTCCCAACTGACTTTTGCATACTAAAAAAAACAACAAAAAAAACATTAAGACCAGAGTTAAAAACATTAAGTGTTCAACTAAGCAATAACAATAATAATCAGTAGTCAATTAGCAAATATAAAAATATTTTTTTAAGGATTAAATAAACTTCATATTAATACGTTATTCAAAAATTTGCTTCAAAAAATTTTAATCATGGATAAAACAAAGTGCTTATATTCTAGTTACTTTTAATCACACACACACCCACCTGCATGCATACACACACTTATTTATATATAAAATTTAAAATTGACTATATATTTAGCATTCCCAAAAATTAAAATTTCCCTCCAAAAATTGAGTCATAAGAACAATCAATGCCTATAGGAAAAGCTAAAAATTGCATGGAAAAATTAAAAATCTAATTTTTAGATTAGATTAGGCCATGTTTTCTAATCACTAGCCAGACATGCTGAACTAAACTACAAGGACCCTAGTCCTGTAATGTCAGAAATTTCACCCTGGAGGTCTCTAGCCTCCCTGATGTATGAATTAATTTACCACGACTGGTGGAAAGCCGGATTCTGAATTATCTCTTTTTCTCCTGATATTGAAATAGAAAATAAAAGATTAAATATTAAATTTAATTAATTAATTAATTTTGATTTAATATTTGGGAATATATATATAAATCAGGTCACCAGCTTTTTTACCTATTTAATACAGAATCCTCATTCTCAGAGGAATCCTCTGGGTCGCCAAAAACAGAAGCACAGAAAGAAAAATAACCNTAAGGCAAAATACCTATTGCATAAAAAATATCAATAGTATTCTTAACTATTCAAAGATTACATATTTTAATCTTGTATAGTCAAAAATTAAAACTTTGAAATAGCCATAACAATAACTGAAATAACTTTACTCACACAAACAAACACATATATTTTTTTAAGATCATTTTTAACCTCATATGCTGATTGAAATCTAAATCTAAATAAAAGAGGCTAACATTATTACGAATAATAACAATTACAATTAATGTAAATTATTATAATGTAAAAAATATAAGCCACTGCATGACTCTAACCCATGCTTTTTTATCACTAGCTAGTGCTGGCCTTTTATCTATGTGGACCCTAATACCTCAGTGATAGAAATTGCATCCTTGAAGTCTCCATGCCTCCTTGGTGTGAGAATGAATTTCCTGATCCAGAGGAAAGCAGACACTTTTACGAAGAAACATACCGATGGTGTAACGCGAGGGAACTTCAATAATAATTGAGAATCATTGTAAAATAATTTTACAATCATAATTTTAAAGAAGAAAATGTCAGAAATGGCGGGACTCAAACTCATGTTTTCTTATCACTAGCCAGGTATGCTGAATCAACTACATGGGCCCTGGTTCTACAATGTAAGAAATTTCACCCTGGAGGTCTCTAGCCTCCCAGATGTATGAATTAATTTGCCACAACTGGTGGAAAGCCAGATTCTGAATTATCTATTTTTCTCCTGATATTGAAATAGAAAATAAAATATTAAAAATCAATAATCCTTAAAAAAATTGGTAAGAGGGTATTATATTTTATTATGTTTATCTAAGAAAATAATTAGAGATATGATTTTGAAAATGAGTAAGATGAGTAAGAAAAATATATTATTTGTCCTCTTCCTCCCTTATCTAACAAATCAGATATCAAACAACAATGAACATGACCTAATGAGGTAGGTTTCAAAGACTCATATATGTCACACATAGAAAAGCTTCTACAAGTCGTGATTTTCAGTCAGATGGAGAGCAGAAATGGGAAGAAGAATTCAATGATGTTACAGAAAGCATCTAGGGAAAGAGGGATATTTTTCTTTGGAATTCAAAGGCATTATCTTTGTAAATAGCTTTCAGTGAAAAATATAGAATATGACTATCAAGGCTGTAAGAAGAAGCACAATGACAACAAAATCCCAGTTCTAGAGATAACATGATATGATAGATGAAATTGTGACATGGAATAACAACTTCAGCATGCTCAACAAAAATTAGATTAGCAGGATAGTATTTTTATGAGAGTACTTTAAAAGAAGATATCTCAGTACTTTTTGATCTGCATATTTATCAAGATCCATTTCATCTCTATTGGAAAATTTTATTGGGAATTCTTAAAGAAATTATGTAATTGAAGCATTTTCTTGGATAGACAAGGTCTTGATTCATATTCAAAATATACTTTCCAAACAAACAGGCTAAATATGGCATGCAAAAAATATTTTTGATATACACAAGAAATTCTTATTCATGTAACGAGTATCTACGATAGAGTAGGGCTCTCTGTGGAAGAAAAAAGCTAAGCAAGTATTATCAAGTGGTTGAAAGATTGTCAAAGTGTGTGTGTGTGTATTACCAATAGAAATATCACATTTAATAAAAAGTTTTCTTCAGTGGATATTGCCCAGAATTTGTGGGGCTCACAATGGACCACATGAATAAATAAACCACAAATTCCTAAAGAGTTCCTTCCAGATAGGATTAAAGAAATTGGATCAACCATCTAATCTGAATCTTCTTTCCTAACTAAACCTTTAAAAAAAATAAAGCTGTAATTATCATGTCTAAAAAGCATCATTCTGATTGCAACCAAAAGAATTAAAAACCAAAAATAATGTAGTTTTATAATACAATGAAAGAAGTGATACACTCAACAGGAAATACAGTAATTGTTCATTTAATTAGTGGACAAGAAGATGACCATTGATTATTTTTTTATCATTGTCATCATTGATGTCATCAGTTACTATAATAGCTATGTTTGCAAAAACATTGCAAACTCATTAGCATGATATGAAAAAAACATATTTCTGATTCCATTTCATGGGTACTTTAGGTCTATCAGTCAGAAAACCTCACGAAAAAACCATATTACTAATGCAAAAGACGATATCAAAATAAGCCAAATTTAGCTCCTTTATGCTTCATTCTGCAATCTGTTGGGTGAATTTGTTAATGCGTGAAAGGCTAAGGGGTTTGAGGAAGATAGAAAATTTTTTTTTAAATTATACTAGATATAAGAATAAAATTTGGTTTTCTTACATTTATGATCTTTTAACATGGAATGTATGCAATAAAAGATATTTAAGAAAGTAATTAGACTGGACAAGTCCCTATCTTTTTATACTACAGAAAGCATGTCTGCTGTTTGAGGTAATTATGCAGTGTACTACATTATGAAACTGTTGCTGGGGCTTTTTAAAGGCCAAAATTAGGCAATGGGAAAGGGAATTATTCAAAGAAGATTAAAATATGAAATTATATCTTCATTGCTATTAGTGCTATGATGAAAGTTTTTAAACCAAAAAAAGAGAGAAAAGCTTACTTTTACACAGTTCATGTTCTATAATTTTTTTAAAACATATTAAATAAGATACGATGTATGAACTATAAAGGTTAAGTACTTTCCTCACCCAGTCATTCTGGAAACCTACTTTAAAACCAGACTTTATGACCATAACTTTTAACCTCATTACCCTCTCAGTCAGGTTCAAAATTAGTTATCAAATTTATAATTTATATTNAGATAGAGTTTTATTTACTTAAACTTTCTATTATTCAGGCACTATTTATATACATATTTTATATATACTTTGACAAAAATTTTATTTGTTTCACTTACTTATAAATCTTCCCTTTTCTTTCAAAATAATTTTTAAAGCTTAACAGCAGTTTCCTTCCCTAGTTATAGGTATTGGAACTGTTGGTGGCATTTATGCTTACTACAATTTCGATAAACCTAAAAAAGACTTTTATGGAAACACAGGAAACATGTATTAGTTTAAAGTATTCCTGCATGGCAGACTTTTTTATCATCATATTTTAAATGCTAAGTAACTTAAAATTAATAACTCCTGATAAAACTTAAATGCATTATGATGAAATCTCCCACTATGATGAAACTTAAATGCATTATTTGAGACATATAATTTGATTCAACAAAAGGAGAACAAGTGACAATGATCTATTATAAATACTCTTTTTAAACACCCATAGTTCTGGGTGAGGTTTTCTTTCTTGGAAAAAGATGTCTGGGGAGTTGGTTTAATCCGAAAGCCAGGATCGATTTACTCCAAGAGTTGATAAGCTCTTAGCTAACCCAAATCTTTTTTAATAATAGAAAAAACACAAAATGTAACCTCACAATAACTTTCTCATAACATAAAGACTCATCTGTTATTAAAATCTATCACATACTTAAAAAAAAAAAAAGAAAAAAAAAGTATAAAATAATCAGCAACAGGTCAAATTAATCTAAGGAAAAATAATCATTTAAAATAAATAGAATAGGTGAAAGAATCATTCAATTTTTAAAAAAATTAAAGTAAATTAGAAATTAATGAGCCCCATCTGTCAATCATTTTTTTCTTTATTTTTAAAGAAAAGAAACCAATTCATAAATATGATTGAACTCTGAGCCCATATTAATACATGATTAGTACTGTTAAGTAATGTTAGTACAGTACAAATAAATCATTAATCATAAACATTTAAGGGAAAGGTAGCTGATTATCAAGAAAAAATATTGCTGCTTGGTTATTAAAATATATTTTTTTGTTAAAAGATCCATAGCAAGTGGCTAGAATGGATTTAAATATATACTATCCCATTTAACTCCACTACTAGTCGCAGAAATTTTATGAAAAAAGTTAGTTGTGAGACAGGGGCATACAAAGAACTTATTTATAGGAAGCAGTTCTATTTGTAACTTTTTTTCTTTCTTAACAGAATGTATATGTTCATGTTCGTTCAAAATAATAATGGATAAATTAGAAATTATTAAATCATTAATTATTTAAATATTAGGGAACTAATATTACAAAGCAATTTTGACAAATAAATAAAAATACTAAGGCAATGAGGAGTAATATGGAGCTATACCCTAAATAATATTTTTAGATTAGTATGTGAGAGGCTTTACAGTGCTTGCCTTGGGCATGTTGCAAAAATCAAATCACAAAAATATCAAAAGTGTAGCATCATAAATTCTTTATTTCCTGGGCTAGGTGAATGGATCAATATAGCCTTACTGCAACCTTCCTTCTATACTATTATACTATTTCTCCATAAACATAGTGACTTTATTTTTTATACAGGGAAGTAGATTGTTTAATCAAGCAAAATGCCATAAGAAATACAACGCAAAGAAAGATTAAATGATTACATCCACTAGTCTATCCAATTATGAATACAATAAATTGAAATTTACACTTGAATAAAAGAACAGAAACTTATGTAAACAAACACTAATAAAGAGCTGGGAAAGAAATAATAAATGAGGAACAATGTGAACCTCTTGCTTAGCATTTCTTAATATTAATAATATTGTTTGCAAATATCAATTTACTTAGGAATTTGGAATTAGTCAGTGAAATAATTCTGAAAAAAAAAACTAATGGAAAAACGGAAACTTCACTTCTCTGAACAATCTAATTGTAACAGAAAAAAAATACTTCTTAAAAAAAAAAAAAAAAAAAAAGAGAAGCTTTTTAACAGCTAATCAACATTTTCAATTACTAAATACTTGTGGAAATTATCAATATACAAACTCCTTAAAAGTAGAGCCATAACAAATAAGGCATGAAATTCAAAACAACTGGTCAAATAAAAACTTAAATTGCTTACCTGATGAAATACTTGAGCTGATGTAGTCTGCTGCGAGTGCACTAAATGCTGTATAAAATGTTTTGAATTTTTCATCGTGGTGTAATAATTCAGATTCACTAAAATGAAAGTTTTCACTAAATTACTACTAATACAAACCAAATTCTTGAACAAAAAGTAATTTATTTTTATTTTTTTTAAATACTAGTAGTTAAGAAAATGATATTCAAAGAATGATAACTATTGTTATTGATGAAAAATTAAAGGGTTAGATGTCACCAGGTTAGGAAAACAAATAATAGCGAAATAATTATAAATTTTTGTTAGCTACAGTATTAAAAAGTAGTGGGCCATTTTCAATAAATAATTTATTAAAATTACAAGAATAAATACGAAAAAAGTTCTAATAAATCTATAATCCAGAAAATGTTTCGGACAAATAGTAAAACAAAATTGTAATAAACCTACCTTCGAATAATTGCTTTCGCTAATTCTGTAATATAATTTTTGTTAAAAGATCCATAGGAAGCGGCTAGAATGGGTTTAACTATACTGCCCCATTCAACTCCACTACTACTCGCAGCCATTTTATGTAGGTTCTTCAACTGATTATAGACATCCCGTATTAAATGGAGTTCGTAATATAACGAAGGCGATTTCAACAGAAATTCACTCTTTTCACTATTTTGGCAGCACAATGTTTTCCTATCATAGCAATCACTGGCTGAAATAGACCATCACAACCGACATTAACTACAAAAATAACTTGAGTTCAAATTCGCACCTGCAAAGTCAAACAAATGAAAGGTTTCTAAATACTGCCGCATAGACAAATTTAACTTTTACCTTAAATAAAAAAATACCAAAACACAGATTACTAACTTCTGTAAGGTCGAGAGCGAGGGGAAGAGCTATTAAGGTTCTAAGCCTGGAACTTTATCAAGAGAAATTTGCTGTCTCATTGGATTTTCTGATAAATAGGAATCATGTCTCGTTGGCCAACCTACAACACATGTTTACCTCCCGCTGCTGCTTTAACCTCTTAGAATAGAACTTTTTTCCGGAATATGTCAACATTTGTACATTTAACTAGAATTTCTATAGGTATTGGAACTGTTGGTGGCATTTATGCTTACTACAATTTCGATAAACCTAAAAAAGGCAAAGTTTATGCATTTGTTGAAAATGCTTACAATGGAGGTTTTACGAAATGGGATCATAACTGGGACAAGTAAGAAGTTACAATGATTTTATAATAAATAAATAAATAATTTATTTCTATTTGTATTTATAATTTATGCGGTGGGCTTAGTGAATTATTATGAGTAGTCATATAATTGGAGATGACAAGGCTTTGAAGGTATTATTTTTCCTCTATTTGCAAATTAAGTTTTATTATTATAAATTAACTTATGCCACTCATACGTTGAATTCTTTTTATCTTATGGTTTAATTTAAATTTTGTTACTGAAGAATTGTTGAGATAGAGAAAGGGGCAGTCATTAAAATTTTTTATGGAATGTTTTACTTATGTTTCTATGGCAATATTTATAAACCATATTTACTTCTTTATCAAAATAAATGCAAACTTATCATTAACAAACTATTCAAAGGATTTACAAATTAATTTTAGCATTCTTTGTCATAATTTCGGTTCCAAAATTCATATAGTCAATAATTTTTAAAATAGGTCTATTTTATGTAATAATAATGTAAATCATACAATTTTTGTTTTTCTTATGACATTATATTTCAACAGCCCTGAAGATGACTTACAATGTAAGCCGAAACATGGCAGATAATCAAAAATACTCTTCTTCAAAAATTGTATTTTATTGGATCAACCTTGATTAAACCCCTACAAATTCTATTATAACCACCTGAAGATTTAATCCTTTAATTGTTATTTAAAAAGACCAAGTAAAATTGAAATTCAAGAAACCACCAAAATAGAATCAAATTATTCGTTTTTTTTTTGTTTGTTTTTTAGTTTACTAAAATTAGGATCCACACAATTTATACTTATATATACTTAAACACTACTACAAAATAAATAAAATAACATAATCAATGTAGTCCATAAAATAATATTAAAATAACAGTACATGACATCAACTTATTACTATTAATGCTATAATATATGACATAGTAATGTCAGTGGCTTTTTGCTTCTCAATGAGGTACGAGAATAAACTAGACAAATTTCATAAGGGAGAAAACTCCACAGGTTCAAGGGGCAGTCAAGGAAGAAGTGGCTAAATGCTCCAGTTTTGCATGAGGAGGAGAGGTTAAATGATCAGGAGTGTTTTTTTAGGTGTGGACAGAGATCTGCAGGTTAGGGTCATGCATTTGTAGTTCTAATGTTGTCTGTATGTTGCAAATGTTGTTGATAAACCTAAAAAATTTTAACATCCATCTCTGAATACTGGCACTGAGGGTTGAAATCTTACCTTGGCTGGCTTATAGCAAGAAATAAAAGCTTGTCCTGAACCATGAATGTTTAGATTAGATAGTTATAACTTAGATTAGGTAGCCCTTCCCTTCATGACCCTAAGAGGTTGGATAGGAGAGATTAAGAGAAAATATGATATGATAAACATTGTTTTCCAAAAATTTACTATGAATCAATTTTAACGTATAAAGAAACAAAAGTGTCATATTTTAGAAGTTATGGAATTGAACATGGACTTTTCAAGGTCTGAAATATTCAAATAAAATAAACAATGTTTTAGTAAGGTATGATTACTTAAATCCACGTGATTAATATGTAGTGTTTTCCTGATACGCATTTATAAAGCTAGCATACATATTCATTTATAAACAATTAATGCGAGGAAATAGAATAAAAAATCTATCTGTCCCAGCCAGGGCTTGAACCTGAATCTCCTGTTGTTATTCTATTCCCTCGCATTAATTGTTTAAAATTTACATGGGATAATATACTATAAAAAAATTAATATTTATAGATGAAAATATAAAGTAAATAACGAGAGGCAATAAGTAGCTAGACAATGTCAGCTCCTTCGAGCAAAGACGATGTATTTGTCTTTCTCGGAGGTTTAGACTCTCGCTAGTATGTTGGGAATTTAATAAGTTATCTGGCTAGTCCAGGTGGTGCACTTGCAGAATTACTTGCGGTAGCATATAGGACCGGAAAGCAGGAGATCCAGGTGCGAGCCTTGGCTGGGACAGATAGATTTTTTATTCTATTCCCTAATATTAATTGTTTAAAATTTATGTGGGATAACATACCTCAACAAAATTAATAATTCTATTCATTTATATTTTAATTTTTTGGTTCCTGGCAGTAATGCCCTCCCTAATTCCTTTAAAATTTGACTTCTCTGGCAGCCTGGGGAATCAATTTCAGCCTTGAAGGCAACACTAAAGTGCGGTTGGCTTCTCTGGTTTTTCTCTTATCATTTTTATTTGTTTTCCCTTTAGAGTTTTTATTCTAAATACCATGTCATAATTCATTGTTTTGTATTTAAGGCTAAAAAAAAGGACAGCTCTTCTTTAAAAAATGACATAATATTACACTTTTCTCACTTTTTCTTAAACTTAATAAGATAGACATAGTTGGAGGTTCGTTTGCCAAATTGGACATGGTCGAGCTGGAGAAATTAGTCAGGGTTTCGGCCAGGATCAGAAAAAATAAAATACAATAAAATAGAGGTAGGATTAAGATTGATGTGCACACATTCCGAAATCAGCCTTTTCTTATGGAAAGGCTCAGAGGCCAGGACAGTTCAGCTCAGAGGCCTGATTAAAAGCAGATGAGTTGTAGTTGTTTTAGCATGAAGGGAGAGGGCCGAAGAATTCGTAACCCGAATCTTAATAACAATAAATTGATATTTATAACTGTTATTGTTTCATATTTGTATTGTTTAGTTTAATCTGTAAATCTTTTTCTGTCATATAACATACCTTATCTCTGTCTGTTCATTCCAATCTCTAATTCTATAAGTGTAATAGTGTATATTGTATTTCAGCCCTGATGATGACTTACTGGGTAAGTCAAAACATCAGCAATAATAAAATAATTACCCAACAATCGAAGTATTTTATTTTTCTGATCCTGGTCGAAACTCTGACTAATTTCTCCCGCTTAATAAGATAGAGTTTTATTTACTTAAACTTTCTATTATTCAGGCACTATTTATATACATATTTTATATATACTTTGACAAAAATTTTATTTGTTTCACTTACTTATAAATCTTCCCTTTTCTTTCAAAATAATTTTTAAAGCTTAACAGCAGTTTCCTTCCCTAGTTTTTCTGGTTATCTTTAAAAATACTCCTGAGTAAACCAGAACTATGACTGACTAATAGCATTTGAGTATGACAAATTTCAAACAAGGTGGAATTTAGACTTTTTTTTTTAAGGGCATGTCAACCATTTTATTTTGAATTTTTATCAAGATAACTTTAAAATCCTGAATAGATTAGAACAAACACAGCATTTACACTGATAATTAGTTTATGCCCCTCCAGTTAAAATAGGGAATGAGAGACATAGGTTATGGCTTCACTGAATTCATAATAATAGAATAGTAATTTAGCTATTAAAATTAAACACAAAGAAAACAGAAAAAGGCAACTGCTTCCTTAATGTTGATCAGAATCTTATTGTGTGGAAATATTAGTATAAACTTTGAAGATATTAACCTATCTACCTATAAAAGATACTCCTAGAAATAAGAAAGAAAAAAAAATGTTGATGCCATAATTATGCAAGTATAGTGAAAATAAGGGAAAAATATAATGCATGAATCAAAATTTTGTTTGTAATGTGTACAAGTTATAAATGAAGAAGGGGTTCTAGATTTTTGTTGTTTCAAAAAATGTTGTATAACTAACCTGGGAGGAAGAACCACTTACCATTTATAAGGTAATTAGTTAAAATTTGGATTAAAAAAAAAAACAGGGATCAGTTGACATCAGTTCCCGTGCTACCATCAAAATAGTATTTTTGCAATATGTATGTATCTTGTGCATGTACATACACAAAATAGTGGGCATTGTGATGTATTCTTTCTATCTTTTGAAGGCAAAGAGATAATTTGTTCTTTAATGAACTATGCTACTATTAAAACTTTATTCATCAAAGATCGCTACCATTTAGGCAAGCTTTATTGGCCCATTTTAACAAGAATTTTGAAGGAATAAGGGGAAGATCACTGAAGATGCAAAATGAAAGCTAAACAGTAAAATTCCAATCTTTTTAATATAATCTTAATTCATCCGCATTAATCCGCAGATCCGGTATCTATTTTATGATGTCAATAAGTCGTAAATCAGCATATTTACTACATTTTTATAGTGATCTATTCCTGTCCACCCATTTTTTTGTGTGGTCTAGGAGTATTCACCCAGTTTTTTTAAAGAAAAAATTCAAATACTATTAAAATGCAGGGTTTAATTATATTATTGTAACATAATCAACCAAGGGTAGGTTATAGGCTCCAAATAAACTAAGGTTTTCCCCTGAGTGATCCATGATGTTATCAAAATTTAGATCGAGCAACAATTAACCTAGAGGAGGAGATTACATATGTTTCTATATATATTCAACGGAAGAAAAGGCATGAGATATTTGCTTAGTTTATGCAGCTTCTGTTATTTTTTTTTCTTTTTTTCCTCCCAACCTGAATACATATATTCTATAATATTAAGATCTGTGGTTATGTGGAATAAAATACAATTTTTAAAGAAGAGTATTTTTGATTATCTGCCATGTTTCGGCTTACATTGTAAGTCATCTTCAGGGCTGTTGAAATATAATGTCATAAGAAAAACAAAAATATATGATTTACATTATTATTACATAAAATAGACCTATCTAAAAGTAATGTGATATCAAATGCTGAGGAAAACGATAAAAAAAATATGTAGAAAGTTCACCACACCTACCTTTCATGAAGGAGAAGGGGATGTGTTGTGACCTGGATCAAATGTTCATAACTGAGAGGTTTGGAAATTATTAAAACTCAAGAAAAGGTGGGGAATGTGAGGTAATTAGTTAACAAAGGGAGAGCGGGGTGCATCAAAGGGGGCAATACTAGAAAAATAGGTAGGAATTATTTTCAATAATTAGCCAAAGGATTTAGTAGACAAGTTAGATAGGTTGATTTAGTAGTAGGTCTGATAGTTTTTACATACCTTTCAAATAATATATTGAATAGTGTCATATAATGCTTATTAAATATTTAAGATAATGAATTATTTTGAAATAATTTTTCAATTTCAACAAATGTATGTAGCATTTTTCTTACTTATTTAAAAACCAGATAAGCTTTTAAGGTTTATATTTAATATTTGTAGATAGGATTAATTTTAAATGGTGACATTCCAGATTTTTAATATTGAAAGTTAAAATGAATATTTTAAATAGAGCTAATGATTTTCAGTTGGAGACAGATCTTACTGTAATCATTTTCTTAATAAGAAAAAAAGCTGCCATTCTTTTTTCTTCTTTTTGTGTGTCAAAGATGTTACTCTAAAGTTTGATAATTTAAGAAATTATTTAATTTGCGCTTTGTATTACGTACCATTCAAAGAAATTATGTTTGAGAAGCCTTGTCTTTTTTTTTTTTTTTTTTTCATAAAATTACAAGATGTTAATTACAGAATGTAATAAATAATTTTTTCTTATTTTCTCTCCTGGAAGCAAATACCTTTTTATAAGGTTATAAGGCAAATACATAAAATATCTTTGGCTAGGGGAGGTGAATTTTTGTTATTTCCTAGAATATAAATAAATTTCAAAAACTATAATGGAACCCAGAAAAAAAAAAACTTTTTCTCGTTAAAACTATTTTTAAAAAGTTTCCAAAAAGTTACTAAGACAAGGTATCTGATTCTTTAAAATATATATTCACATAAATGTACATTAAAATAGAATGAAAATAATCAAAATTCATATCCACAGGAAAAAGATAAAAAAATCAATAAAGAAAATGTGGTTCATAAACCAAAATTACCTCTTAAAAAAAAACAATAAAAAATACCGATGAAGCCTTCAATCACACACGTAAATCTTTTGTGCACTTTACTGTTTTATTAAAATATAAAATCATAGATATTATTATTAGATGTTTTTGTTGGGGTATGGTCAAGGTAGATTTAAAAAATGCAATTAAAAAAAATGTGTATTTTTTAAGATTGTATTTTTTTGGTTCTACCTTGACTGAACCCCAACAAAAAACATCTAATATTAATTAAAATTTTTGTTGATTATTAAGAATTCTGAACTTGTATTTATTTATTTTATTCCCTGCTAATAAATACATATTAGTAGGTTTCAAATAACATCCAATTCTTCCCACTTGGTATATATTTTTTAATTGCTGAGTGCTTTCAAAATCATTGATTCCATCTTTGGAGCTCAGTCACCTTTTTATGAGTATTCCTGCCTTGGCAGCTCTAGGTGTACGATGATTCTGTCAGTGCTCAGCAATTTATAAATATATGCTGTGTGAAGAATTAGTTATTATTTGGTAATCTAATTATCATCAACTTTGCTACTAGCAGAAATTAAATATTTTTGTGGCCTTTCATGATGCATTTATTCTTGAGAGAGTGTTTTTCTTGATTGTTGAAGGCGGGATATTGAAACAACTTTACTGAAACAGTCAAGCAAAGTGAAGGATGAGAATGGCAATGATATCAGTGTGAAGCCGACTAGTGTGAGACATATCATACTGATCAGGCATGGGCAATATTTCTCTTCTTCTTCCACTGATAATGAGAGGAAGCTTACACCTTTAGGTAAGCGAAATATATTTTTTTTGAAAAATAAATGGAACGTTGAATATGCTTTATTAGGAACTGGCAAAATAATGGACCAAATACTTGCTTTTGAGCTATAGGTCCTGGGTTCAATTCTACAGAACTTTCATTGTTAATATAAATATTTGCTAGCAATGATATGTTAAATACTGGGAATCCAAATGTATTTCCTTTCTTTACTAATTGAAAAAAAAAAACAACAGAAAATAAAATTGATGTGACCACTTAAACCTTAGTAGCTTTGCTTGAGGATAACTATTTCTGACCAAAAGGAAGTGTCCACATGCATCAAAATCATGTATGATTTACCGAATGTTACAGTTGTGATTGGGTTAATTGTGCTTCAGTAGTTAGTATATCACTATTATATCATAGTGATATTATGAAAATTGGTTGCAGGTTTTTAAATCTTGTATTCATCGATTAAAAGTTGTGTTTATGATGTATTTATTTGAAGTGTAGCCCAGCTTGTCATGTACAGTTGAACTTATTTTCTATGTTTTACTATATTTAAAATGTTTTTATTATATTTAACACATCTGACTTAGTAAGACACTCAAGAATTATCATACCTTTCAACTTATGTGCCTGTTCGATCACTATTAGATCTCTTCCTCGTCAGACATCTATGCACTTCCTGCTTCTTTATGGCTGAATATTTTTTAAAAATCAGATGTAGGTTTCTTAAGTCGCATGCAGAAGGTTTAGTTAATAATTTTTCTTAATTTAAGGTTAAGGAATCTGTTAGTCTTTAACTTTCCAGAAATCGCGTCAAAATGAGTGACCTGATAACTCACATTTGAGAATTTTTTCACACCACCTATTTCAGGTATTCTGTTTTCATAAAAAATTATGAACTTCTAATTTCTTCAAGCAACTTATAAAAATTGTTTTACAAGCTANATCAAATTTCTCCTCAAATTAATTTTAAAAACCTTTCATAATATGCTCCTTAAACTCGCAGTATTTTTTTTTTTTTTTTAAATTACAATACCAACAAATTACAGATATCTGGTATTTTTATTTCAAATATTAAAGGAATAAATGGATATAAGGTAATCATATTATGTTAGAATTGATAATTTTAAAGAATTATTTTGAAGAGAGTTCAAACAAGTATTTTATATAACAGGTTTCAACATAATTTATAAAAGATTAATAACATCTACAAATTTATTCATAAATAAACTTTGTCATTTTTTAGTATCTCAAAAAAAATAATAGAAGATACTACTACCTACACTTATTCTATCTATTTACTTTTTTAAAATTAATTTTGAAAATATTTTAAGTTTAGAAAAAAATAATTATTTAAAAATTATTCAAAAGGATTATTTAAAAAAAAAAATTTTATACTAGCTCATATTAACTAACATTCAAATGCTCTTCACATGGATTATAATGCAAACTGTTTTTTGCAAGTTCGGCAACTCTTTTTGACTTTTTTTTTTTTTTTTTTCCATGAACAAAACTGCTACTGGAACCAAAAAATGTGGAATTTTCCTCTTCTACACCAACTATCCTCTTCATTGTGGGTCTTTCTAACAGAATATGGTGGACAGTTTTGAACTGTTAACCAGTTGTGATTTGATGAGTTCCAGAGTCAAATTTTTGAGAAATAATTTTCTCTCTTCATTAAATGTTAGTTGAGAATTAACTTCTCCAATATACAGGAGGTGGTGAGTGGCCAACGACAACCGAAACAAAATAATTTAATTTTGTTTGGTCAGCCATGTCAATCCCTTCTTTAGTAGTGTAAAAATTAATAGTTTGGTTTTGCCAGATCATTTGTTGTTTCATTTATTTTAAACAGTAGAGAAGCATACAACATTATTTTGGTTGTTTTTGATTTATATGATACCAGAACCCCCATTCATTTTCTGAAAAGCCAAATTGACTGCTATATCTTTCTCTTCACCTCAACTCCAAAAATTCTTGTGAAATTTTTCTTATAGTGATGACCATGGTTCTGTTTGTTAACAGTTCAGCTGCTAATGGAAGAGTGTTAAAATAGTTATTTACCATGATATTTCTCCCTGTCCCAAAAACTGGTCTGAGCCAAATGCATGACCAAAGATTGTGCAGAGTTGTCATATTTGTATGGACCATCAGATTGTTTCCCAGCATATATCTCCATGTTGAGGGTATAAAATACACTGCATCTACCAAGGAATAAATTTATATTCCATACATTTCCATTTTGTGAAAATTTACGTTTTCCCTAAATGCCTCAAGCGCTCTTCATCACCATCATCATTTTCAGAAGTTGATTCATCTACAGACTGGTCCGAACCAGTCTCGTGATCACTATGCTCGGATTTTGCATCACTTTCTGGAACATCTAATTTACCCTCGTCATCTAAGAATAGGAAAATATCATCTGCTTCAGGTTCAGGCACCGTTCAAAAAGCATTATCGACCCAATGCCAGTTGATCGAACAACCTTACTCGTGAAGTCATCCTTGAAAATAAAACAACGTTTATGTGCACAGGTACTTACGATGAAACACAATAAAAATAAAAGAGTTTTATTAAATCACCAAAGCACTCGCTTGATGAGAAAAACACTCACTCTTAGGCCACTTTGCGTCTAGAAAATTTGTGAATCTCCTCATTTGTTTTGTTAGCTTCATGAACTTTTATGATTATTCAATGATGGACCACTTCAGACTCTGCCTAAATTTATTTTATTTAAAAATATTTGAAACGAATTATAATATACTAATTATCAATAAAAACTTTGATAAATAAAAACAAACAAATAATGATATATTAAAATAGAATATAAGTAATTTAATGGAGAGTTTCTGGACAGTTGATATTATCATTAGATGTTTTTTTGTTGGGGTTCGGTCAAGGTAGATCCAAAAATACAATTTAAAAAAAAGTATATTTTTTAATTATATGCCAATGTTAGTTACATTGTAAGCCATCTTCAGGGCCATTGAAATACAATGTCATAATAAAAAAACAT
>KZ808489.1:93142-116551 GCA_000696205.2 Oncopeltus fasciatus | reverse complement strand
AAAGTGTGTGTGTGTGTATATACTTAAAATAAATTTAATCTAACTTACTTAAAAATATATGTAGGGGTGTGTAAAATAAATGATTGTTTTAATATTTTTGATATAAAATACAATTAATATTTTTAAAAAAAGGCTGTTGTTTTCTAATGTCATTAGCCATCTGCTTGCCAATTTCTCGATCCCACACTCATACTTTTCCTTGAGATGCCTATCAAAGAACCCTTGGACTACAATTTCAAATTCTGCAGAATTATAAAATTTTTATTAAATATTCAAGAGTGTAAGTCCTAATTTAAAGTAAAGAAACAATTTTTAGTATTTAGTCTTACTCGTGCAAACTAAATTCATACTTGAGATGTACTAGTTTTCATAACAATGTTTTCATTTATTTAAAGTCCAGACTTTGTAAGACTGTCTGTTAGACATCCAGGCGTTTAAGATTGTACATTATAAAATGGACCCTGATTATGTGATTATTTAATGTGTGGTTAATATGTTAAAGGAATGAAGTGCTCACAAAACTTTGATTGAGTAAGAATCTTGCAACACTTGTGTCAGATAATAGTTAGGTTATTCATGATTAGATTTTGCCAGCTGAAATTTTAATAGGGTTCTGACTGCAGAGGTGGACATGGCTAGAATATCTGCTCTAAAGTTGTTGAGTTTGGTATCTTAATAGCTATTTCACTGCCTCAATTTTACTCCGAAGAATTGATTACAAGAGATCTTGTGAGGAGAGTCGAATAACAAATTTCAGTTGCTTTATTTAAACTTCCATGTGAATTTAGCCCAATTAATTTAGTATTAACAAACGAATGACTTGATCTTCTTTTCTAGAAAAAATATTTTCTATACCAGTTTATAGTAAGGGCCCCTTATGAAATTTTTTGTTAGGGCGGGAGCAAGCAGCAATGACCGGGAAGAGGCTAAAGGAACTTGACCTCCCCTACAGTAGTCTGACTCACAGCACCATGACTAGAGCCATCGAGACAGCTAACATCATAAGGGAATACCTCACGAAGATACCTGTCTCAGACTGCTCCCTTCTTGAGGAGGGGGCTCCTATACCTCCAGAGCCTCCTGTCGGTCACTGGAAACCTCCCCATTATGTAATGTATTGCTTCTTTCACCATTGACATTTCTAAGGCATCTTCATCTGATATTAATACATATAAATACCTATTTATACTTACAATTATTTTTAATTTTTTTACCTTGTATATTTTTAATAGGTTGGGAATACTTAAAAAATATATATATTATTAGTATTTCTTTAGTGATAAATAATTAAAGAAGTGAACTGCTAATACTGTGTTCTAACTTCATTAATTGGAATGAGAAGTGTCTGTTAATATTCTGACATACCTGTCAATACTATCTTTTTAAAAAAAATTTGGAATCAATAAAACATTCATGGGGCATAAAAAAAATTATTTTTTTGTCATTATTCAGTAATTTCGTTTCACTTTTTTATTACATAAAAATTACTCACACTTTTGTCCACTACCTTTTATTTTATTTAAAGGATGTATAAAAAAAGGCTATTACAAAAAAGTAGTAATTAGTTGGTGTGAGGTCTGGACAATGTGGGGAATGATCACGAGTTTGACCCCATGAAGTTTTTTTAAACTTTTCTTTGGCTTAAGATAAAATGGAAGGACAGGAGCAGGATAACGCTCAGACAACTTTGTGTCCAACCTTTCCGGTTATTCACAATAGAGTTCATAGTTCATAGAGCATCCACCAGGAACAAATTTCTGATGAGTAACACCTTCAAAATCCAAAAAAATGCAAAGCTTGGATATTTTTTCGTATTGCCCCCTTGCAGCAATCGATAAAGTAGTTTGATGGTGTTGCATACAGTCAGTAAACCCTGCACCCATAAGCAATGACTAGATTACGTAATAACACACGTGACAATTTAATGATAACTAAACTGAGGATTTTTTTAAGAAGTCAAATGGGATTTTTAAGGGGTACAATCAAATTGCAAGTCAATTAAAAATGTAATAAATAAAGATTTTTATGAAAAGAGGATTATCAGGAATTCGGTCTTGGTAGTTGAATAACTAAAAATTAATTTGTTACCAAAAAAGTTTTTATGTTGGCCAATGTTTCGGCCTGAATTTCAGGCCTTCATCAGGACTGAATTTAATAATATATTCAGAAATATTATTATATTCACTAATAACATATAGACATGTTCTATACAAAAATAATATAGAAACATGTCAATAGACCACAAAAAAAAACCTTTTTTGGTTACAAACTACTTTTTTAGTAATTATAATAATTATTCACCTACCAAGACCGAATTCCTGATAATTCTCTTATAAAATTCCCCACACAAAAATACAATAAATTGTATTTTTGGATCTACCTTGACCGAACCCCAACAAAAAAAGAACTAATTATAAGTAATTAATGTATTACCGAACAGTACTTCCACGCTTAAATAGTCATAGAATACTTATTATTAAATTGCCTTTAGAACTATCAGATGCTTACTGTCTCTTTAGTGTTACTATCACTACTTTGTCTTTGCCAGGCTGGCCCTCTTTCTTCAGAGCCCTCTTATGTAAAGCAGTTAGTAAGATTTCTGGTTTCTATGGTAAACCCCTTCCTTCTACAAAGGTACAGACACATCTTGTAACACTTTTTTAATTTCATCTGGTCACTATATTTTATATAATACATATTGATGTATTTATTTGAAGTGTAGCCCAGCTTGTCATGTACAGTTGAACTTATTTTCTATGTTTTACTATATTTAAAATGTTTTTATTATATTTAACACATCTNGTCATCAGATGTATGTAAAGTTTTTTCCGGGTTGGACCGTGTAAAGTTTTTGATGGTTGCCGAGCTTTCGCACATCCTGTGATGGCTTCTTCGGGGCTGAATAGAGAATGACTCATTCTCTATTCAGCCCTGAAGAAGCCATCACAGGATGTGCGAAAGCTCGGCAACCATCAAAAACTTTACACGGTCCAACCCGGAAAAAACTTTACATACATTATAAAAATATCTATTTCTAAAAAATGTTTACTGTTAACATATTTTAATAAGATATTATAAATGTATGAATCCATAAAATCTTACTTTTTTTTAAAATTTTGTACTATTGAATTTTATAAATTTTATTTTAGATTGGTCTAGAAATAATTTATTATTGGTCGTTGACTTGTTCAGTTTTATGAAGATATTATTGAATTTTTAATAAACAAACACAGTGTATTACTTACACACACTTGACTTGATGATATCCATTATTATAAAAATAAAGAAACAAATTAGGAGATTCATGCTACTTTACTCATATCATTGATTGAGTATGTGAAATCAGTAAACAGAGTAGGAATTGTTAATATTTACTTTTACATCAATTTTCCCTTATTAAGTCTGTAGATAAAATTAATCATTTATTCTTATTCATGTCCAATTTTAATTAAAAATCAGGAATATGTTTAGTTTCCACAATTCCTATGGGATGGAATTTTTATTATGTAAATTTTTTTGACGATATACATATACATTATTTTCTGTAATTTGTTCATTTCACCAGTGTTCTTGTGTTATTATCCAAACCTTGAATATAATAACAGTTCATAAATACTTCTTCAAGGCTTGACCATGTTGTTAAGTTACTTTTTGGCTCATTCTACTTTCTAACTTAGAGAACCCATTACATGATGTGCGAAAGCTTGGCAAAAAGTAACTTTACTACATGGTCTAGCCCATAAGAAGTATTTATGAATAATCCTGGAGACCATGGAAGCCCACATGATCATCATAATGACAGTTTTTTCTTTTCAAGCATCTAATCTGTTTTGGATAGATTTTTTTTTTTTTTTTACAGAAAGGTGTAATTTTGGTTACTTTTAAATTCATTAAAATAATTGGTTGATTTTTTAAAATAAAGGGGAAACCATTTTATTATTAATTAAATTATTGATTTTATAGTTTCTCCTATTCCTTCATTAGTTTTGGGATGAGAAATATTTTTTCACTCATCAAAATATAGAAGAATAATTGTACTCAAGCCATTGAGGGTCTAAGTTCTTTGCCTTTACAAGAAGAAAATTGTGGAGAAACCATAGAATGAATAACAAGAGACCCAAATTACTTATTTTAATTTATGTGTTTTTGTTATTCTATTTATCAAAATTCTTAAATGGCATCAATGGTAGTTGCAATCTAGTTTATACATTTCACTATTCTTAAGGTTCTTTTGTACCACAAAATACTTCTTTGTGTGTTAATTTATGTCATTCAAGTGTCTAATATTTATATAACATGTACATATGTACATACTTATACTGATATTCCTTTAATTAACCACAATTTAAAAAAAAAAATGTATTATATGTTGTCATCAAAATATTTCAAGTTGGTTTAACGGTAACAGATCACAGGGCACACCATTTTCAGGTTCCGTTAGCACCTTGATAAATATGACATTAATCCAAGCACACATTTTCCTCTTGATGATGTAATGGCCTCGCTCCACATCTAGCACTTATTGAAGATATAAGTCGAAAAGCTTTGTTGTGCAAAAATATTTGTGAGAAGATAAAGAAAGAGAAGAGAAATATTTGCAGAAGTCATTTACCATGAGCTTTAGACTTTTTAGAAACAATTTTCATTTAACTAAAATTAACAGGACATTTGATACTACAGCCAATAGAAGCTCTGTAATAATTTTTTCATTTTATTTAATCATTCTTACAAAATATAAAATTAAAACATTTTTGTTGAAAAAAAAAAAAAGATGTAAGAGGACAAATTTGAGAAAAATAAATATATTTACTGATGATATTATGTGTGGTTGAAACGGGTATTTTTTCATCTAAACTGTAGAAACTACTATAATACTACATTGATGGATATTATTATTAGACCGATAAAAATTAATAAAACCCTTTATGTACACATGAAGTTATAATAGCTTTAATTTAAACTTTTGTTAGTTTACACTTAACATGCAGTTCATAAAGTATGAAGTTGATCAAAATAATAAAGGACAAAACATAAGTTTATCAGGTCCTGAAAACATGGTTTTTTACTGTGAGGAAGGATTAGTGAGCTTCTGTGAAGTATTTGAGTAGATATTTACTATAAAGCACTAATTAAAAGAAAGTTATTTGACATAGACTAATGAATCTATGATTGTGGCACTGGAGGGAAACAATGTTCATAAGCCATAGTACACTCTTATTTAAAGGGCTTCAAAAATATGACCAAGGACAAAGTGGGAATAGAACATTTAACAAGAATAATGTTAAAATTTTATGAGGGTTTCTTTTAGCTGTAAATTTATCACTCACACTGTTTAGAGGAGGTCTTATACATTTCTTGTTGGCCCTCACAATATTTACTTGTTACTTATATATTATATAAAATTTTAATTCAGCAGTTTCATCAGGATGGGGCAAGAATAGAAGCTGCATTTCGAAAATACTTTTATAGAGCTGACCCCTCTCAAGAGAAGGACTCATTTGACATCCTAGTCTGCCATGCCAATGTAATTCGGTACTTTGTTTGCAGGTGAGTTACTCTTTCTCCTGTGTAAAATGCATGTTAATTAGAATATTTATGTTTTTCAATTACTTTTTTTATTGAGAGTTACATAAATATATATAAGAAACAAATCTAATAAATTTTATACAAGAAATGCAAAGGGAGTCTGAAAAAAAATCTTACTACCTCAACCTGGACTCGAACCCGGGTCTCCTGCTCAAGCAGGAAAATTATATTAGTAAAATAAAAATATATTCCTAATCAAATGGCTATAGAATGTTACCAGAGTTATTTTTTATTTCATTACATTAACATTTGTTCAAATTTAGTTAATAGTTTTTGTTATTAAATTATTAATAAAAGAATCACCTGCTTCAAGTAGACCTTAAAATACGGTATCTTTTTATAATATCAAAGTACTTCTAGATAATTTTAACTGAAACAACAAATTTACTTTTTACTAATAATTTGTGGGAATATCTAATAGTATTGAAAATATTTGTGGAAGACAGAGAAAGCTGTTTGGTGGAATTTAAAAGTGTCTCATCTCATATGTAATATGCATCCTCTAATTCTTGATAATTTTCTAAACATATGCCTTCTTAATGTTCTGAATAAACATTTCCTGATTGAAAATAGTGACTGGTAAATGGTCAGACAACAGAAAGTAATTATCTGTTGTAGAAAATTATTTTATGACTTCTACAGTTTATTCTTCTTAATATAAACATTTACTAATTTTTGTGGATCTAAGATATTTGTAAGGGATCTTAAATAGTTAAAATAGAATCTGAAGTGTGAGCCTGATACTAGTTTTGTGTTTTAGGTTGCAAAAATTTTACAGTTTTACAAATTTTTTCAAGTAACTAATGTATTAATTTATATTTTTTGACAACCAAGGAAACAAACATGCTCGATTTAAAAAACTTGCAGGATTCATTCATTCACAGTGAACAAAGCTCCTTGAAATCAACATTAGTTACTTCAAAGACAGTATCATTCTTATAAATTCAGTCCCTTTGATTCTCTTATTTTAATAATCATAAAAGTTTTTCCCATACCAAATCTGTCATGTCGCCTCACTCATCTATCCCTAGATTCATTAAGTTTAACAACATAGTTTCTTTACTTACTTTAAAGAATTCAGGAGCTAGAATTGGATACATTTCAGACATGCCAGAATGGATCTAAAGGCTTATCTACTTATATATATTTTAAAGGGAAACAATACTGTTATGTGTGAACTGCACATCATACTTTGCCGTGCTTTTTAATTATAAAAATAGAATATATAGTTTACCTAGTGACATAGGGGCTATAATAGGATGGTAAGGGTGAGAGAAAAAAAAATTTTCTTTTACTTATAACATAGACTGAAAGTAGTGGGAAGTAAAAATAGAGTTTTATTCATTGATTCGTTTATTTTTCAATCCTGATTTCCAAACTATGTCTAATAGCAATATCATTATTATGAATTTTCATGTTGGTTGTTCTCTACCTTTTCTTCTTCCTTCCCATCTGGTTTCTATTATTTAGTACCATGTGATAGAATTCGCTTCCTGTCTCCCTCCATTTTTCCCCCCTCTGTTAAAGTTCTTTAAGTATTCAAGACATAAGTAAAAAAAAAATTCCTGTATTTTATTAACTGATTTATAGTGGACATATTAAGGGGTATTTATAGGGCGTAATAACCTAGAAGTTGATTGCCCTTCAATCTACTACTACTACTACTACTACATAAGTAAAAAAAAAACTAATCCACTAACACTTATATATACTATAAAAAAACCATATCAGATCCCCTACCATTTTCATCATTATTATTATCTAAGTAATTAAAGGCTCATTTTGTCTCTACTATATTTTTGTTGTCATTGTTTTGCAGTTGTCAGTATGCAAAGATGAAGATATTATTTTAAGCCTGCTTCATTGAAAAATACGACTTAATTTCATAGTGCAGGAATTCATTTGATATCTTTCAGAGAAGTGAGATTTATCTATTGTTGGAAGGAAGTTTGTCGCATAGAAGCATAATAAACGGATAAATTTCCTTTTGTGTAGAGAATAAATCCAAATTATGTTAGTATTTTAATTATTGAATTATCATCTACCATGGACTATTTCCGATTAAGAAAATATATATTTAATATGATTTATTAAACAATGTTAAATAGCTCTCTGTTATAGGTATCAACAAAATGCAAATAAATATTGTTGACAATTAGTAAATAAACAATTATTCTTATTTAATTTTTTAAATATAATGTAATATTATATATTACATTATACTATTAGCAGATTGCCTGTAGGGAAATCAAGCAATTCATGTTGGTACCATGACGTGACATAAAAATTTTTAACAGTTCATCACAGTTCCTACATTGAAGAAGCTAAAAATATGGTCCAATAAAATGTTTTATATATGTTTTTCTGCTATCTCCTTCATGCTTTTTGGCCAATAACCTAGTTTTAACATACGTATTTCTAAGAAAATAATGGGTGTCAGCATTCAATTTACTCAACTTATGCCCTCTTCCTATAAATAAATAAATACATTGCAGATTTTTTTTCACTGTGAGTTTATCTAGCAATGTCCAGATGCCTTTATGAACGTTCTTAAGGGAAATTGTAAACTGCCAAATACAATGTCTTTGGATGTGGAAAAGTATAAACTTTTCGGTCTTTGACCACTCTCACTATTTTCTTCGTGCAAACTGTGCCTACCAATCATGGAATAAAATATTTTTTCTTTGCCTGCATTCTCATTTAAATCTTTGTTACTTTTTCATGTCATATTGGGGGCTTGCTTTAAGGATTCTATGCAGCTATGGTAGAAAATGCCTTTTTCTTCTTTCTCATTTATTTCTATGAGAACATGGACACTATTATGTTGTAATTATTGAACTTTTCATGCTGGCGAAGTAAGCAGATTCTATGAGCTCAAAGGTTTGAATCCAACAATTAATTAATATAACTTTCTTCTTACTATGAACTCTGTACCTAGTTCTTGAGAATTTTCACTGCAGCTGTAATATAGTATAATAGTACTATAGTAATTCTATTATAGTATAATATAGTATGTTTGTTCTTGTTGAGAATACTCTGTCCAGTGAGTTTTCTGAATGGCAGTTATGTTAACTTTATATCTGTCAATTTATTTGAAGAGCACCTGAAGTGTCCCAGGCCTGTAAAGAGACATAAGTTCCAATATCTAAGATTAAAATGGATCCTGGTTAGTTTCCTTAAATGACTAACCGAATTTGAAGTTGATTTATGTTTCATAATAAAGATGATTTCAGGTAGTGGGGCTATCCACCCTCCCTACAACAGGGGATGAGGTAGGGATCTCAGTGGCAAGTGGCTCCGAGCAGCCTTCCCCATCCTAGGTGGCTATCTAGGGATGTTAGCTCTTGGATTTGTGTACTGTATGTAATGCATTTGACCTTTTTCTCTAGCGTGAGGGTGTTGTAGTGTGCTGTGTTCAGTATTGTGTGCCTGTACTAGTGTTAGTGTTAGTGTTCCCTAATCTGGAGGACCAGGGCTACTTGCGGTTCAATGACTGGGCTATGGGACAATTCTTCTCTTCCCGATGGCATAAATCCTCTCCTTCTCTTAGCCCAATTTCAATCTTTTAGGCAATTATAATAAACATTAAATACAGAACATAAACTAACAAACACACACACACACATATATGTGTGTTAGCATATTGTGTTTGTGTGACCCCATTCTTAATTCTACTACTATGGATAAAGGATTTTATAATATGCTCCATAAAACATCAACATCAATAGCTACAATTCCTTATTTCCTTTTAAAAATTTGAAATTAATAAAATTTATAATACCTTATATAAATAATGCTAGAAAACCTTTTATATATAATATACATTGTAAGCTTATAATAGCAAGTATTTCTGGTTTGAGTACAGAGCTCTGCAGTATCCACCTGAGGGGTGGCTGAGGCTGTCGTTGAAGCATGCAAGCATTACTTGGCTGAGTATTCTTCCTAGTGGACGAGTTCTCCTTAGATGTTATGGCGATGCAGGCTACATGCCTCCTTCTGCTCTCACCACTAGCTGAGCTCATACATCTTGATTCTACTTACTCTTCAAACTGGTGATTTAAGGTATCACGAGTTTCATTCGTGTAAGTCAAAAGAGATTGACTCCCATTTCACCAGTTTTACTTATTTTATCATATTAAAATCTGTGATTATTTTATTTTACAGTTTTTTTTTTGTTTTTTTCTTAATAAGTTATCATTGGCTGATACAACTGTGAAACAAACTATACTTTCAGTAAAATGCTACTTACTGTTATTAGTAAATTTTTTCTCATGTATTTTTTTATTTTGTTTCACAAAAACTAAGCATTTTTATTCCCAGTCTTTAGTTCCTTTATTTATTGTGTTCATATTTAAAATCAGTGTTTAAAATAGCTTTGTGTTCATTAGAAGAAAGTCTTATCATGTTTCAAATTACAAGCATATGTGAACTGGTTTTAAGCAAATGTTATAATGCAGTATTATTATGTAAACCTGTTTTTTATTATAAATAGGCTTGTTTTATTAATTTAATGTCCTTTTTATCAATCATTAAAAGCCTTGTTATTTTTAAACAGGTGTTTTTGTTTGTTTTTTATTTTGTCCAATTTTCCATCTCGTGTATTTCAGCTGCATGATCATTAAACATTATGCAACTAAAATACATCTTATATCTCTAGTTTATTTTGTACTTATTATATATAATAATCACTTAATACTATACTATTAAACCAGCTAGATACTTTCTCTCTATGAAAATTATGTTTTCTGTTTAAATCCATGGGATAAGGAGCTTAATTATTGTAAACAGTGGTCCAGAACATTAAATATGAAAATCATGCATATGGGCATCTTGCCATCTTCATATATGGTGTACCCATCTTCATAAAACTTGATTGAGAATGCATACAAATTAAATTACTAGCATCTGCAGCTGATTTATAAGTCATCTAAATTTCTTATCACTTTCTTATTTAGCATACCCTTCCTTGACAAATGGAAGGGTACTTTCATAGTCTAAAGGGTTTGTTTAGTTTTGAGTCAGAATTCTGGATAAGTTTTTATTTATTGACAAAAGTTCCTTCGGTATTTAGAATGAGGTAGCTGAGATAACTTTTCACCCATGACTCTGAATCCTGGGTGATAAGGGGAAAAAAAAGTTAATTCAAGGACATGAAATACCAGCCTCTAGAGAGGTTAGCTATTTTTATTCAACTATGAATTTGTTATTGTTAACCCCTGGATTGTAATTAATCCTCATTCTTTAAATTCTTCTTCATTTTTTGAAAACTTTAGTTATACCTCAATATTCCTGTACTTATTTTTATATAACTTTTTTTTTAAATCTTTCCTCTGCCTTACAAGACCAGGAATTGATTGTTGCTTAATTAACTTGTTAAACTTAGGGATGGAGTATGCTCACAAAGTTGTACCTGATAAACCACATTGGTTAGCATAAATAAAGTCATGAGCTGATATAAAACCATGGCAAACTTGGTAGGGTAGGCTCTTTAAATCACTATTAAACAGTAACTCCTAAAGAAATAAAAGTAATATCAAATGCCAAACTTATTTCTAACTGATTTAATTAGATTGTTATTTAGAAAATCACTTTTAATTCCCTTAAAACAGAGGGTTTTCCTGGAATGGTTATATTGAAGATGGTTCATTTAGTATAAATTTTAACTTAATTTTCAATGAGTTTCCATTCAAGTTCTGTATATCAATTATGGAGATTTTAATTATTTATGATTATATACATAGTTTCTGGTTTATGAGCATAATTTGTTCCATGATCCAGAAACAACCTTGTGAAAATAGGATGTGAGAAAAATGAAGATTTTTCTAAGTATATGATAATCTGCTTCAGGTTTACTTGTAACCAATTATATGGATTTGGATGATAGTATATGAAAATGGTACAAACCTTATAAGTAAAGTTTTTAAAGTTATAAGAACATGGTACTGTTTCAATTTTTAGTGCTACAAACTTTAGTACAATTAACATCAAGGTGTCACAAAAGTTTTGTAAGAGGTTTTTAAAATGTAGTTTTTCTCTTTGAAGTGGATTGAAACATTTTTTTGATGACCCTTCAGACTTTTCTCATTCCATTGGTAAATCATTGGTAGATAAACATTAATTTAATGATTTTCTGCTCCAAGCATATGGTGAAAAGTGAAAAAACTTCAATTTTTTTCTTCTTTTTTTATGGTACTAAGTCAATATTTGAATTAAGTGTTAGCATGAATTTTTCCAAGGACTGAAGGAACAAAATGTTGTCTTTTTTGGTTTTAATATCTGTTTCTAAAGCCTTATTTATTATTTTACTTGTACATTCGGAATATACTTTAGATACTCTCTTTGTTCTTAGTTCATTTGTATTAATTTAGAAATACTTGAGTTGATTGTGGATCTCTTGACATTATTTAATAATATAAATAAGTTTTTATGAAATTATATATCTTAGAGATTTCCAGTTTTTCCTTCCCAGGGATATTTCTAAATTTAACTTCCAGCATCAATTGCTTATTTAATTAAAAATTGGGTTGATTTATTGATGTTTAAAGAAGTTCCATTCTGATCTGATACTCTTCTTGTGACCATCTTTTTGGCTACCTGTTTGAATAACATCTATATTTCCAGAAGCCAGAATTCATATGCCAATGGCATAATTGATTTACAAATGATGCCTAACAGTAACATTCTCTATTAAAATGGGCTCCTCAACTCTTGGCTCACATCTTTAAGTAAAAATGGTGTGGAAAAAATCTCGTTGTATTGCACCTTTTAGTACTCATTAACTGCAATGGAATAATTCGGTCACAATAGGGAATTAAGAAAATGTAAAATTTATAAATGTAGTGGAGCTCTTGTCTAAATAGAAAAAAAGGATCTTATTGAAGTTACTGACATTCAATTTCATCAATAAATGTAAGAAATATATTAAAGGGATAAATTGTAAGTTCCCTTTTCAAAAGTGTCCATGCCTCTCTCTCTTATACTAACCATTGAAATTGAAGACTTTTGTTATTACAGTTTTGTGCAGATTTAAATAATGTGGTGTAAATAATTTTTGTCTGACCATAAGATGTACATCATATACCAGGTATGCAAGTTTAAAATGTCGTTTATTTCTTAAAATATATACACAGTAATTTAAAAAAAAGTATAATATATTTTATTCAAAGTACTGGCCCTTGCTTTCTACACATTTTGTCCATCTCTCGGGCAATATATGGATACCATTCCAAAAGAATGCTTCATCTTTATTTGAAATCCATTCATCGAGCCATTTTCGTACGTTTTCGAAATTGTTGAAGTGTTGCTCCGCCAATGAGTGTCCCATCGATGAGAAGAGGTGATAATCAGAAGGCGCCAGGTCAGGTGAATACGGCGGGTGGGGTAGGAGTTCCCAACCAAGCGAAGAAATCGTTTCCTTAGTCAATCTGGCTGAATGTGCAGGAGCGTTATCATGCTGAAGAATGACTTTGGCGTGCCTGTGAGCCCATTCTGGGCGTTTTTCGATCAATGCGTGACTCAAATTGATCATTTGTTGTCGGTAGCGCTCGGTATTGACTGTTCGCCGGGCTTGAGAAGCTCGTAGTCGATTTGGTCGATTTTCTCGTTTTTGATCAGTAACATCAAAATCACCACGTTTGAAACGTTGAAACCAACGTTCACATGTCTTGACGGTTGGAGCAAGATCGCCATAAGTCCCAACAAATATTCGCTGACATTCAGATGCCTTTTTCTTTTGATTAAATAAGAAAATCATGACATGCCGCAAATGCTCTTTATTTGGCTTCAAATTAGACATTTTTAACACCAAAGAAAGGTATGATACGTCCAGGTAAACGACTTAAAAACAACTGACTTTTGTAAACAAATGACTAACAAACAAAATAGCGTTTAGAGATAAGCAAATCCTTCAATAGGCTATGAGCGCATTCTTTTGGAATTAAAACGACATTTTAAACTTGCATACCTGGTACAAAATTCCTCAGAAACAGCTAAACTAAATTGCTGAAATAAATATTAATTTAGTTGAAGTTTATTATCCCACGTAAATTTTAAACAATTAATGAGAGGGAATAAAATAAAAAATCTATCTGTTCCAGCCAGGACTCGAACCTGGATCTCCTGTTTTCCGGGCGGGTATGTTTCCATTAACCACCGTCCAGGTCGTGTAATGGAAACATAAAGGCCAGAAAAGCAAGAGATCCAGGTTCGAGTCCTGGTTGGGACAGATAGATTTTTATTCTATTCCCTCTCATTAATTGTCTAAATTGCTGAAATTTGGTATTTAGGTTCTATTCATGCATCTTACTTTTTATCTGAAGTTGTATCAATAGACTAAAATTCTAAAATGGCTTTAAGAGCACCATTCAGAAATGAAATCAGAGGAAGTGAATCAGTTTGTCAATCACATAGAGCTTTATATCTTCTGTTATCTTAGTTTTTCAATCATTTTTATTTTTTATTCATCATTGGGAAAACAAAACTTAAAATGAAAATTGTTAATACAGAGGATTTACTACTTACTTACATTACCTTGTGACAGAGAAAGTAATGGGGATGACAAGAGAAAAGCTTAATGTCTAAACCTTAGTGATATTTTGTTGAATATTCTATGTGGTTAACTATATTCAGAGTATTCAGCTTTTGTGGTAACCAAATTTGTAAAAAGGAATAATTGTTTCTACAAAAGTTGAAAGGTGAGGGAGAAGTTTATTATGACTTTGTCCGTTCCTGGGAGTTGTGACATACCCATAAGGTAAGGAAGAAATAGAAAAGATATATTGAAAAGTTCACGTAGGCTTCCACAGTCTCCAGGAATATTATGAATGTTCTTCCGGGCTTGGTCGTATAGTAAAGTTTCTTCTTGTCAAGCTTTTCCACATCAAGTGGTAGCTTCTTCAGGGCTGAAAGTAGAATAAGAGCCACTCCAGGTCCAGTGGGGTATTATAGATACCACTCATCAGACACAGTTTGAGAACTCGACCATCCTAGCCAAAGAGAATATTTACTACTGCAGAACAATCAGGAACAATATAAATCATTAAAAAATACCTATCAAAACCTATGTTAAGATCTAAGAAGATCAGGTTATTGGCCCAACTAGCGTTCCTGAAGAAATGCAGAGACCATAATATAGTACCTACGTGGTTCAAATATACGAACATAAAAAACAGCCAACTTTATCTAAGATTATTCTAAAGGCGCTAATAAGCGACACACTGGTTACAGTTCAGAAGTTACTTTTGAACCACATACTAATATAGAATCACATAGTAAATAAGTCACATTTGATCAACTTAAATACCAGGCAGCTGACCATACTTTCCACAGACACCAAAGCAGACGTTTATGAGACTGACTGCAATAAAGTCGAAGTATAACGTGTATTAAGACGCTTTTAAGAAGAAGGTCATTATCTTATGAATGAAGAGTTCCACAAAGTATCTTGCAAAAAGGTTTCAACTATGCTATTTCTCCTCACCGCATTCGAATAGAGAAAATAGTTACTAATATAGAAGCAACCCCAATGACCCGATGATAAGGTCATAGCCGGGAGTTTGGCGCTTAGGCAGATGGTTAATAATATAATTATATCTCCAAAGGTGTTACTGCCTTGTTCGGCAAGGACATTGGTAATCATGTGTCCAGTGACTCCTCATCCTCTGCGTTATTGGACAAATTATCAGGATCTGGAGGAGAAGTAAATGTTTGCTTTAGATGTTGGGCAAACATTTTGGCCTTGTCTTTTTTGGAAGAGGCCCAGTAACCATCTTCTCGACGCTGGGGGCAGAAAGTTCATGGTGTTCAGAATTCTTCTAGTAACTGTCCAGCGGGATTTGTCTGCTGCTGAGAAGCTTGGCAGGTAGGCATTAAATGCGTAAAAGCGCCTAATTTTTGTTTTACGATACGGGATAGCTGGTTGAACTCTCTGCGATTTGAGGGATGCCTGTACCTATGGAACTGGGCTCAAGCCTTTCGCTTTGTCGGTATAAGTTGGACAATTGGTGGCAATTGTCTAGGGATGTGTGTGAGTCAAAAGAAAGATCATTTACTGTTGTTATGCTGAAGTGGTGGAATGGAATAAGATTTTTACAGAAGAAAAAATTCAGAATATCGAGAAGACGGCTTACATCAGTGGGTCAATAGGCTGGGGAGAACCGACTTAGAGTAGAGAGATTGTTAGAGGAGATAGCATTCTACAGAGCATGGTCACGGGAGTTGGTCGTTCTCATGCCCCACTGCAGCTATTTTGCATTGTAATCTCCGCAAGAGGGGAAATGGGCTCCTAAAGATTTAAAGAGCTCTTGGTATTGGTCTGAGGTGTTAGATGTATTAGGAGTGCGATAAACTGCAGAAAGGGTGATTGGAGAGGTGCTAGTATGGATGGGCACTGAAGTGGAATGGAGCTAGTCTGTAGGAGTGGAAGGTATTTCTCAATGTCTATGAGAATTGCGAATGAGGAGTGTAGTTCAACCATGAGCTCGTCTGTCTGGCTGATGAGTTTCGGTAAGTAGTGTACTTGTTTTTTTAAAATTTAGTCTTATTTCAATATGTAAAAGAATGTCTATACCTTCTTTTTCCAATCAGTTTTAACTCGTTTATATGGGTTTCAATGCCGTTAGCATTCCAAAATATGACAAAAATGGACTCTAAAAGGATATAAGGGTAGATAAGGATGTCATTTTAGCAACTACTGTCGTCAAAGGGTTTATGGGAGCAGTAAGGAGGGCAAGAAGTTTGGAGAAAAGGGAGTGGAACATGGTTTGAAGATCGTTTGATACTGGGGTGGATTAATGTGGGAGATGGCAGGTCGCTCCCTCCTAGGAAGCTGGCTCAGTACTAAATTAAGCTATTTTTTTCATCTTAAAAGTAATTTATTTCCCTCAGGAGGATTTTAAGATGATGAATTAGGAATAGGAAATGCATGACTTAAAATCTTCATGCTGACTGGAGTTAGTGGACTGGATGAGGTCAGTGGGAAGAGTATTGAGGGGTTTGTGCTGTAATATGATTTGACTGAGATGATTGAGGATGTTAATGAGGTCTTGAGTACTAGTAAATTTATGTAAAGAGGCTTTGGATAGACCTGATAGATTTGCTGAATTTTAGAAGAGGGGGGACCAACAAAAGATTGCTGAACCATCTTGGAGTGTGTGCATTTAGATGGTGTTATTGCTGATGAGATTTGAGACGGGACGGTCTGGTGGATAACTGATCCACTGAAGGCAGCCCAATGAAGTGCTGAATTGTCCTGAGTGCTGGCCACTCCTTCTTAATATAATTTTGGTCATTAGGTCCTGGAACACTGAAGTCTCTGTAACACGCCTGAGTGTGCTCCATAGCAGTGAACTCAGGTAGCTAGTGTCTCATTGTTTGTAACATGTGCCCAAGCTCATAACACACTCCTGGGATTTAAATTTCAGAATTTTTTTGTATGAATGTACCGCTGGCATCGTACTATACGTACCTTTTTTTTTTAAAGTGCTATCCATTTTCTCACAGTAGAAGAGAATTTAAAAAATCTACTTATTAAAAAAATAATAAATATATATAATATAAAGCACATTGTAGATTAAAAAAAAGTGGGAGGGGTATCTTGATGTTTTACTAAAGACATCATATACCAAGTACAGTGAACACTCTATTTTCCTAGAAACATTTATTTTATCTCTATTATTTTAAAATCCTTTGCTTTTAGTAAAGTTCGTAGGAGTGTAGCAATTGAGGTTGTTCGCATAACAGATTTTTTTTTTTTCTCCGATGCACGTACTAGACACGAAAAATGATAGTCATGAAAATGTATGTATATACTGAAAAACACCCGTTCAATTTGATCGCTTTAAATATTACGTCCGATCGCCTAAAAAAATTATTTTAAAATCCAATGATCTTTAACGAATTAGTTTTCTTTTTTTTTTTCTACAAACCGAATTCCATTCAGAAAAATAGGAAAACTGGGCTATAGGCATGTAGCTCGTGCACACACACGTGAGTGTGTATATATATATACGAGGGCGGATCATTAAGTGCGTGACTTTTTGAATTTCCCGCCTTATAATTAGGTTGGCAACACTGCTCCTGTCAACAAGCATCTATGAGCTGACTCCTGTAAAAGTTTGAACACGCTGGGTCTTTTAGTTTGTGTTTGACAGTCTTTAAAGACAAACAACTTCGTGAATTGTGGAGAAAATGGAGAAAAGTGAATTTCGTGGCTCATCAAGCATTATTTTTTGCGGAAAAAAAACCATCACTGAAACAAAGGCTAAGCTTGACAAATACTATGGGGACTCTGCACCATCGATATCAATGGTAAAAAAGTGGTTTACAGAATTTCGTTGTGGCCGTACAAGCACGATCGATGGACGACCAGTATAAGTCGCTACACCCGAAACAATTGAAAAAATTCACGATATGGTGTTGGCCGATCGGAGATTGAAAGTGCGGGAGATTGTGGAAGCCATAGGCATATCACATGGGTTAGTGGTTTCGATTTTGAATGATCACTTGGGTATAAAAAAGCTATCCGCAAGATGGGTGCCGCGTTTGCTAACAATCGACCATAAACGCAATCGTGTGACAACTTCGATCGAATGTTTGGCGTTGTTCAACCGCAACAAGGACGAGTTTTTGCGCCGATTTGTAACAGTGGACGAAACATGGATACACCACAACACGCCAGAGACCAAGCAGCAGTCAAAACAGTGGGTTTTGCCGGGTGAATCAGCGCCGAAGAAGGCCAAAGTGGGTTTGTCAGCCAATAAAGTCATGGCTACTGTTTTCTGGGATGCACGCGGTGTAATCCACATAGATTACCTTCAGAAGGAAAGAACAATCAATGGCGAATATTATACCAACTTATTGGACCGATTTAATGATGATTTAAAGAAAAAACGACCGCATTTGGCCAAGAAAAAAGTTCTTTTTCATCAAGACAATGCAAGAGTCCATACGTGTGTTGTTTCCATGGCAAAATTTCAAGAATTACGCTATGAATTGCTCCCTCATCCGCCCTATTCTCCGGATTTAGCCCCGAGTGACTATTTCTTGTTTCCGAACCTTTAGAAATGGCTTGGCAGAAAGAGATTTTATTCCAACGATGAAATCATCTCACAAACAAATACATATTTTGAGGAGCTCGAGAAATCTTATTTTTTGGAAGGGATAAAAAAATTGGAGAAACGTTGGACGAAGTGTATAGAGCTCAAAGGAGACTATGTTGAAAAATAAAATTACTTTTTATCAAAAAACCTTTGTTTCATTTAAAAAGTCACGCACTTATTGACCCGCCCTCATATATAATACATATATATATATAGCCAGGATTCCGAATGTCTTTTTCAATCTCGAAAGATAAAGTTTTTAGAAGGCCATTCTATTGTCAAAAATGTTTTAAATCAATAAATCTCGTTAAGATGGGACTCCGTGTATTAACTACGATGGATCTTATTGCGAGATACATATATTGCAGATCTTCTGCCTTTATTTATCAAAATGAAATAGAAAATATAGTATTTTATGGTTGTTTTGAAGCAAAACAACAAGCAAAGCTTTGTATTTCTCCCCTACATCTATCAATTATGAAAGTTAGAAAAAATTCTTGAAAGTTTATGAAAGTAATATTTTACAATGTTACGTTGTTGTTGTTTTTTTTGCAATATGTTAATGTAGGTAACCTCTCATTTAATACAGTGTAACATTACTACCCTTTTAATTGTTTTAATCTACTAAAATTTTCATTAAAAAAACTTTATTAATGAATATATTCAATCTTCAAATAGTTCAGGTGACATTGGTATTATAGTACTATCTTGAAAACGGGAAACTCATTTAAGAGTAACAATTGTATTAAATATTACCTGTTTATAGAAAGGGCTTTAGCAAACGATAAGGCGCTATTTTTAACTAACAAAGAACTGTAAATATTTTCCTAATCGAATTCTCATGATGATATTTTTTTAAAACCTTTTCTGAACTGGTAGTTCGTTTTATTGCCAGTCACCGAATCTTTCAGTATCTACTGGATTCTAGTTGAAAAATAATAAATATAGTAAGATATTTCTCTTTGTCAAAGTCTAGGTTCAACCTACTAGCTCTTTGGAAATTCGATTTTAGAATGAACTTTGACCGAGTCGTCGTTGAAAGTTTATTAACTTGGTCAGTTAAATTTGTATTTTGAATTCTTGGATTTTATTGTAGCACTTCAGGTACTTTTATATAATTGTTTTATTTGATTTTTTGAATTATGACCACAGGTATACACATTTTATTTTGAAACTACCAGATCTATTTTATTGTAGTGCAAGTTATATATAACTCACAATTTTGATTCTTTATTTTTAATGCTTATAACTTTTCTTCTCATAATTTTTATTTAATTTTATTTTGTAATTACTTTTCAGATAAACTTTTCCATAATGACCAAGTTTGATTCTTTTGGGAATGAATTGGAGGATGAAGATCATTGTGCTGGTGTAAGAGCTGATCTGAAAATATGTCTTCTTGAAACAGATTGCGTAAAAAAGGTCCTTAAAAATAACATTTACATTAATGAGTGTTAGGATGCACATTGGGTCGGTAAATAGATGTCCTGACAATGTTCTGTTTTCCTAATAATATTCATGTTTTCTAAATTTTGAGAAATAATTATCTACATCAAAGAAATAAATTCCTTGGTTGTGCACTACTACTCTAACAAAAACCCAAACCCTCAGAAATAGTCATACATTTTTCCATTTCCAACATTATGTTAATATCAACTTCCTTGGGTATTTTAGTGAATTAAAACAAAGTTTAATAGTCTTCTGGGGGAAAAAAAATAGTTCTGTGATAAATCACAGAGTTTATAAATGTTGGCTGCTTATACTGAACTACTATTTAATAAAAAGTTGAGTTTTCTAGAGTGACCAATGATATTGCAGGGCATAGTTTTATTTATTTTTAATAATATACATATTTATATTTTTCTTCCCCCTTCTTATGCTTTAATGCTTTAAATTGACTTTCTCTTCTGGATTATAAATTTCTGGTTGACAAATGTAGTTGTTCAGCATAAATGATAAAACTAATAGTTACTGTTTTCTCAGGGAAAATACTTAACTAGTTATTAGTATAAGAAAAGGTTGTCGACTTTTAAATGAATGATCTCATTAAGATTGTCGAATGATCCCTCACCAAATCACTTAGATATGATATCTTCAGAATCCATATATCCTCTTTTTCTTCCTTTGGTATTTTCTGTTTTGCACATTAATACCGTCTCCTTCTAGAATGTGTACTCCTCACTGATGAAGGGCGAGAAATCTCTCTAAAACTTTTACTCATTGTAATTTTATACACCCACTCACATACACACACAAATATATATATATATGCATAAGTGATAATGTTTATAGTTTAAATAGTATAAATGATTTTTTTNTATATATATAATATCATCTAATTTATTTTCTGCTCTATTGGTTTCTTTTTGCTGGCTTTTATGTAGTTTTCTAGCCATTTTTTGTTATTGTTGAAAAACTATAGCCATGAATTTAATTCATTTTCTTTTTGAATCACTGAACAAGGTCCATTCCACCCTGGGCTTTTTTTTCTTCTTCTTAAGTTTGACTGTTTATATGTGACACTTATTTACATCTTTTTTAGTTTCTGTTTGTTCTATAATTTTGTCTTCTGTAAAAAGGCAAGATTAAAAAAAAAAAAAAAAAAAAAAAAAATTAAAAAATTCCCAAAGTAAAAGATATTTAAATTAATCCAAAAGTTTAGCTTTGATCCAAATTGGTTAGGAAGAAACAAATTATCAATAAATGGAAATACAAATACTTATTAATATTACTCTTCAAGACTTGAGTGTGTAAGAGTAATTCTCGATGCATCCTCAGGTGCTTGAACTTAATTTTATTCACTGTATAATATATTAATTTCAATTCTCTTTAAACTTGTACTATCAAGGCCACTCAAATATTTATTATATTATTTAGACTTTTTATAATTCTATTTGAAGAAGTATAATATTTGTTACTTAAAATTTATAAACAAATATAGATATAAAATATATCGATTAATTTTTGTGTTTTATTGAATATTCTATAACTTAAATAGTGTGATTTATTTCTACAAACCAAGTGATTTTAATTAGAAAATTAAATTTTAGTTGCATAAGACTCCCAAAGAATGTCTGCTAGCTGGAGACTGCCCACAAGAATGTATAGCCTTACGGAATATGTTTTTTGAATGCAAACGCTCTTTGGTAAGTGCTTTGTCAAATTATACAATTTCAGATATTATAAACACATCAATGTTTAATAAAAAATTATCTTCACACTTTCTCACATTTGTCATTATTATATTATTTTTTAAATGTTGTCCAAACTCTTAGTATAAAGGAAAATTTAACAATTTTTAATTTCATTACTTCTCTTATATATTTTTGGTGAAGAAATTCATTTTTTTATTAAACGTTTTATAGTTGTGTCTTGTTAACATTAAGAGAAGCTTTTCTTGAGAAAATTGATAAAATTGGGCTCAAAAGAGACTTCTTTTCTATCAAATCTAGTCTTCTGATGCATATAAAACAATATCAACCAATAAATGATGATAACTCTTTATATTTTTCTGAAAAATACTTAAACTTCAGCCTTGCCGACCTGACCCCTGTTATATTTAAGTTGCAGCACAGTTCTTGTTCAAGTCAAATATCTCACCTTATTGCTAATATTGAACAATCATCAATTTTGTTTTTATATTTTTATGCTTGTATAATTTACTATTTGAAAATATTTAAAAATATCAATAAATTCAGTCAATAGAATCAAATATAGAAACAAAATCAGTATATAATTACTCAAATATGTCTAAAAAGAAAGAGAGATATGTATGTACTGAGAAAGCTAAGGTTTACTGCTTACTGCCAAAAAGGCATTAAAAAAGTGACCTCCAAAGTTCATAAAACAAAATTTTAGCCAAACCCATTTAAATTTGCTATATAGTATGTTCCAACAACGTGTTCAATTCCATATGTGGCTAATCCAGCAACTGTATGGGGATTAAAGTATGGATTAATTAATTGTTATATAAGTTTGTTTGAAAGGTGTGCTTAGCTCTGATGGTAGGATCGTATGTCCTGGAAGGGCTAAGCTCTAATTATTAAAAAGTATATTGTGTGGAGAAACTAATTTTGTTTCAGTTACTGTTTTTATTCCATTTCTTTCTTACTAGTAAAACAAGCATTATTTGTATTAAAACTAGCATTCTTATTTTCAAGAAACTAAAATTGATTGAAAAAAAAAATGTTTATTGCAGTTTTCTCTTCTTAAACTTTTTATTTTTTTTTTATTTATTTTTTTTTTTATAGAAATTATTGGAAATAAAATAGTAATTCTATATTTGAATGTCCAGTTGTATGAGGAGAGGTTAGTCAGGAATTCGGTCTTGGGAGCTGAATAATTAATAACTGATTTGTAAACAAAAAAAGTTTTTTATTTACACCAACGTTTCGGTCTTAATTTCAGGCTTCCATTAGGGCAAATGATGATGGTGTGAGAGATGATGAGGTGATGGGTAGAGAGAGACTCCTGCTCTACAGTAACTAATCCATGACTGATGCTTACTTTTGATCATGGTTTTTGTTTACAAAAAAGTTTTTAATTATTCAGCTCCCAAAACCGAATTCCTGACTAACCTCTAGTAATATAATTCTATATTTATCAGAAATCTAGCTTAACCCATACTTTAGATTGAGCTCCATTGGGGTATCGTTACTTACAATATTATTTTAATTTAAAGGATTGATTTGAATTTGTATTATTAATTCATTTATTTGTAAATTTC